>OX442362.1:2443203-2488203 GCA_949357725.1 Hyperoplus immaculatus
ACCCATTTCATCTCTCTCTCTCTCTCTCTCTCTCTCTCTCTCTCTCTCTCTCTCTCTGCAAACTATCTAATAATATAATAATAAAGCCAAAATGCCAAAACATAATCTTAAAAATGTCATCAGTTTCACCTTTTAACTAAAAATCACATCACATATTTTCTTGGTTCCAATTCAAAGTTTTTAAAACAGTCGGGGAGAGTTGCATCATGAAAAAAGAATGAGCAGACAGAGAACAATGCTCGGGGCTTCTTATCAGAAGTGTGTTTGACAGACATTCAGCTAATTGGTGTAGAGAGAAAGAGACTTCTGTGTTGAACAGGGTTAGTGTTGATGGGGGAATGTGCCGACGTGCCTGGAACTTTTAAGGTGAAAAAAAAACAGAAAAATTCTCATTCAAAGTCACAAACGATATATGTGCTGTCGTTATACTGCATAGGCTAAGCTACTGAAGGGCTTATACTTTGCCTTTTGATCTGAGTTTTTGGGTTTCAGAACAGTGGATCAGCGTTGGGTCAGTCAACTCTAAGTTTGGGTTGAGTGCATGTGCGTAAATGCCATCGTCAATGGATCGCTGATAACATAATTCACCATGGAAACAGGAGAAAAAAAGGGCTTGAATCTCCCACTTCTCCTCTCCTCCCACTGGAGTTAGAAATATTTATGAATGCACATACGTAGAGTACGGAGAAAAATCATCGGGAATATTATCTCAGAATTACGATATAATAATGAATTTAACTGTTGTGGGGATGGGTAGGGCAGTTAGGTCAGTCACTCATTGGAAAGTCAGACATGCCGAAAATTTTTTGCTTTTTTGGCAATTTTGACCCACAATCCACTGCACAGCAGAAAGTTATATCACATCAACTGAGCCTCCGAGTTAAAACAACCAGCGATGTGACAGATATACAAGCAAAAGAGTCCATTTCAAGCCGCAATATTATGACATTAAAAAGTACTATCTACTTTGCATCGAGTATACTACAATAGGGTAATATTATTTCATTCATTGCACCTTGAAATTGACCCTATTGCTTATAAACCCATTACTTTTATCTCTTGGTAGCTCAGTTGATGTGATGTAACTTCCAGAGCAGAGGATTGTGGGTAAAAAAAAATGCCCAAAAAAAGCATGCCGGTTCGAGTGCGAGTATTTTTGGCAAACTGCATACGTGGGAAAAGCCTAAATCTTTTTCTGGCATCCCTAATAGCACGTAAGTATGTGTATTGGAATGCAGGGTGTGACACACTGGAATTTCGCCCAAAGGTCAGTCATGCATGGCCTTTTGACCTACTCTTATTTTTGCCAACATCACATTACCACAATCTTGACTTGGCGGCACTGGCTTCCTTTTTAAGACTAGAAATATCTTTAGGACTATATTGATTACCTTTAAAGGTGCTCCGAGGAACTTTCATCTTTGGTTAATTATTGCGCCCCCTTTGGAAAAAAGCGGTAATGTTTTTGCACTATGCCAGCTATAGTTCCTGGGTGAGCGTATACCCATGACAAAGGCATTAAAAGAAATTATATAAAAATAGTATTCTTTGCACTGATGGTCTCTTTTGCTGTTGCATGCCATTTATGATCATCAGAGGAAAAATTAGACTGTTTCAGAAATATTTAAAAGTTCCTCGTAGCACCTTTTCTAGGGACATTCTAGTTTAGTTCAACCTAGAAAATTGACCTTTTGTTAACCCTTAAAGATTGTCACTTCTTGATTATTCAAAATACAACCCTTGAAAGTAAAAAAATGTTACCCATAAACCCATATTTTAGCTAATCAAATTTAGCTGTCTCAATCCTTTGCAGCGCCACAAGCATAATCTGCCAAATTCAATTACATTGATTACACTCCAAGTTCTTGATGTGGGCTGGCGGCTGGCGCAGGTATATTACCCAATTATATTTTAAATTGTAGGCTTTGCTTATATAAATGATTGCTTCCTGTAGTTTCTGATGCTAATAGACTAAATGCATGTAATTATGAGAATAATCTGGGGCTGTTTTTAAGTCTCCTTTGAGGGGGTTTATTTTTAAAAGGGAAAATAAACTGTGCATTTTTTTCTAGTTCAAGGATATTTTTGGCATCACAATGCAGAGTATGCCCTATTTCCACTAATTAGACAGTGGATTTAAAGCTGGGGTATATGATTTGGGGAGAAAATGGCAGTTGGGATAGAGATTCGAATCCAAATACCTCAACCACTCCACTTGTTCTCTTTGGTAACTCCCCTATGGTCCCTCCCTGACACGCTCTACACCAACAAAGTCGTGCCAAAGTGAATGGACAGTCCCAACAGCCAATAAGAACAGAGAATCGGAGCCTCGCGTGTACCGCTCATGTTTTCTCTCTCAGTTCAGTTCGGTTAAAGCTGGGGTATATGATTTCTGATTGGTCAAAGTTAACATGAGCTGTACACTTTGACCAATAAGAGCGAGGCTCCGATAGCTAGCTATGCTTATTTCAATGCTTTACATGATGTGTTTTTTGTATTTGCTTAAACTGTCACAGTTTAACCCTTTGAGACCCACTGTTGTAAATTTGCAACATCTATTGGAAGCTGTTTTGTAATCATTTTCCAGGACTAAATGTACACAAAGACTACATATTCCAGCAATCCAGACTATACAATGTATCAAATCACCAATTTCGGCGGGAAAATATTAATATTGTAAGAACAGCAACATTTCAAATTCAAACAACATGGATGACTCCCACTGAGCTCCCAGCTCTCTCTGTTGGATCAATTTGAACAATTTTCCAAGTAAGTACTTGACCTTTAATATTGTTTTCCTGTATTGTAAAGTTGTTCTGTAACATATTACTTCAATAACCAAACTAAAAAAGTTAAATTTACATGATTTTCAGTGATTTCTTTTAATGTTGCAAAAACGCAACACTGGTCTTCAATGGGAGTCATTTTTCAAAACAAAAGGCCCAATCACTTATCATGAGTAAATTGTGTATTATTTGTGTTTTAAGCTAAAGTTTAAGGTTTAAAGTCATTACGTTTTATATAAAACTAAATAACCTTAAACTTTAGCCGAAAACTAAAACACAAATACAAAACTTTTGTTTTGAAAAATTACTCCCATTGAATCCCAGTGTTACTTTATGGTATAATAATTTAAAGTATATACATGTGTGAGATCTGCAAAAGATAAAAAGGGTAACCCTAACCCTAACCCTAACCCCTAATCCCTAAACCCTAACCCTAACCCTAACCCTACCCCTAACCCTCTAACCCTAACCCTGTAACCCTAACCTCAACCCTAACCCCTAACCCTACCCCTAACCCTAACCCTAACCCTAAACCCAACCCCAACCCTAACCCTAACCCCTAACCCCTAACCCCTACCCCTACCCCTAACCCTAACCCTACCCCTAACCCTACTCCTAACCCTAACCCTACCCCTAACCCTCTAACCCTAACCCTAACCCCAACCCCAAACCCAACCCTAACCACTCCCCTAACCCTAACCCTAACCCTCTAACCCTAACCCTAATCCCTACCCCTAACCCTAACCCCTACCCCTAACCCTACTCCTAACCCTCTAACCCTAACCCTAACCCCAACCCTACCCCTAACCCTAACCCTAACCCTAACCCTCTAACCCTAACCCCCACCCCAACCCCAACCCTAACCCTAACCCTAACCCTAACCCTAACCCTCTAACCCTAACCCTCTAACCCTGACCCCAACCCCTAACCCTAACCCTAACCCCAACCCCAACCCCAACCCCAACCACAACCCTAACCCTAACCCCTAACCCCTAACCCCTAACCCAAACCTAACCCTAACCCTAACCCTAACCCTAACCCTCTAACCCTAACCCTCTAACCCTAACCCCAACCCTAACCCAACCCCTACCCCTAACCCTAACCCAAACCCTAACCCTAACCCTCTAACCCTCTAACCCTAACCCTAACCCTCTAACCATAACCATAACCCTCTAACCCTAACCCTAACCCTACCCCTAACCCTCTAACCCTAACCCTCTAACCCTAACCCCAACCCCAACCCTAACCCCTAACCCCTAACCCCTAACCCTAACCCTCGAACCCTAACCCCAACCCTAACCTTAACCCTAACCCTCTAACCCTAACCCTAACCCTCTAACCCTAACCCTCTAACCCTAACCCTAACCCCAAACCCTAACCCCAACCCCAACCCCAACCCTAACCCTAACCCTAACCCTAACCCCTAACCCTAACCCTAACCCTAACCCTACCCCTAACCCTCTAACCCTAACCCTCTAACCCTAACCCCTAACCCCTAACCCTAACCCTCTAACCCTAACCCTAACCCCAACCCCAACCCCAACCCCAACCCCAACCCAACCCTAACCCTAACCCTAACCCTAAATTTGTAACCACTAAGACTCATTTTTGCAATTTTGCAACGTTTTCTCAAAATCCTCAGGAATTTTTATATTTTTTTTTAAATATATTTTCCTGATCAGAGGCTTGCTAAAGCAATTTTAAAAAGGAGAAACAAATCCTACATCAACAAAATCAATGCTTGGGTTTCACAGGGGCTTCGAGGACATGTGGGTTTTTGGTGATTATAGTGCCCCCTTTGGACAAAAGTGGTAGTGCCTTTCTTATGACAGCAGTGCCCGAGCATGTTTTGGATGTGATTAGGTAATGTACCTATATGTGACTGTCAGATTAATAATGGCAATATGACAGTAGTGAAGAAAAAGTTAACTTTGATTAAGTAGCGTTCACAAACACACACTTTTCCTGCCTGCCTGCCTGCTGTAAATCGTTTTGTTTTAAGTTCACGGGAAATCCTACCCATGCAAAGGCATTAATAATAACTAGCAAACAAGGCCTATATATAAAATGAGTGTTCTTTGCTCTGATGGTCTCGTTTGTTACAGGTCATTTACGATCATCAGAGGAAGAAATGAGACCGCTAATTTACAAGTTCCTCGCAGGAGGTTAAAAGTTAAAGGTATGGTTGTTATATTTATGATTCTGCCTCCCAAGAATTCACACTGCGGTTAAAGTCAGCCACACACACACACACACACACACACACACACACACACACACACACACACACACCATCCCCACTTGAAAATGGGTTTTACTTTTTTTGTTGCTACCCTTGGCAGTTTGACCTTAGCTGTACAGAGTGATGTATGTGCCAGAGTTTGGGAAAGGCTGTTCTCAAAATGAATCTGCTGAAATGGTAAAAATGTCTCTGTGCTCATCTCACCTTTTTTTTAAATGTGAGTGTAAACCGTGAACCATCGAGCATGTTTGCTTACAAGTTTGGCAGCCAATTTTGGCTTTCATATTTAAGTTTCATATTTAAGTGTCACATTTAAACTTGACGGACATAAAATTTACTTTCCAGTGAAGAAAGCACATCCTACATTCATGTTTTTAAAATGAAAGCTTTCATATTGATGGAATCTGGATTTTAAATGGTGGGAGGGGTGGATGTAGCCTGGTCCAATCAGACCATCGTACTTCATTTCATTTGTACAGAAGGTCTGGAAGTGCTGTAATTGGCAAACGTTAACTCACTTGGAGGCGGGTGTCTGTCAAAGTTTAAAACTATTGGATCTGCCCAGTGCCACTCTGGATTAGCCAACCAATCGCATCACGTTTGGTCATCACGTGTGTCATGAGCCGGCTTCTGGCGGTGCGTTCCAGTTGAACAGGGAACTCGGAAATTTCCGACTTCACTACAAATTGTAGTCTATGAATCTACCGGTACCTGGCAACAGTAACTTGTTAGAGCCTAACGTTTCGCGAGCAGATGCACTGGTCGGAAATCTCCTTCTTCCGAGTATTTAAGGAACGCAGCATTCAACTGAAACTGGAGCGTTCTCAGCCACTCGCTCTGTTCGCTGATTGGACGATCGTAGATTCTCCGGAGAATCTGGGAAATGTGCTGTACACCCAGACTGACTACTGAAGGGAAAATGAAATTTGGCCGGAAGTAGGCGGGCGGGCGGAGCCAGGCTAGGGTGGATGTTCCCTGCGTTCCAAATCACATACTTTTTATTTTTTTTAAGATATTTTTTTGGCATTTTTATGCTTTATTTGATAGTGCAGAGGTGAAATGTGGCAGAGAGGGGAGTGACATGCAGAGAACGACCGCGGGTGGGAATCGAACCCGGGTCTGCTGCTGGCCCCGGCCCGGGAGGGGGACACCTTACCAACTGAGCTAAAGGCGCCCCCTATACTTTTTCTTTTTACTACACTACATACTAAAGTACATAAGAGTTTTAGGGCCACAGGAGAGAAAACAAATCAGATAAGGAAGTTTTTTTTTCATTTTGTCAAAAAATTTCAAGATACTTTAAAATGATATTGGAGTTAGTGGGGCAACTATGTATTTTCAGCATACTACAATAGACATGCATGTATTGGGACGTCCTAAATCTTGTTCTGGCATACTAAATAGTATGGAAGTAGGGGTATTGGAACACAGGGGTAGTTTTATGACATTTTTCAAAAACGTAACAAATTTATTTTCCACATCAGGCACAAATGTTTTATTTCAAATAGTAGCAGCTCTATTTTTTTATGAAATCATTTTGGTGCACCTGGAACCAAACCTAAGACAAGAGTATGTTTGTGAAGAATACTGTGGGCCCTTCTGCTGTAAACAACAGTAACTTAAATATCAGTCATTTTGAAGGAAGCTTTCTTACTTTAAACAGTGTTCCAGGGATACAATTTTCCTGTGTAGAATGTTTATTTATTCAGTTATAAGAATAGACCTTAGACAATTATCACCTCCCTGACACACCCAAAGTTACACACTGCACCTTTTAATAGCCTACAATTCTGTTTCCCACAGCAGTCATCTCTGTAAAGAGAGATCTGATTAACCCACTTAAAGCGACAGTATCTAGCTGGCACAAAAGCTGGTGACATTGTGGAGCATTTAGCTAAATAAAAAACGCATTTACTTTCCTTAAAGGTGCTACGAGTAACTTTTTAATATTTCTGAAACAGTTTAATTTTTCCTTGGAAGATCATACATTTCATGTAACAGCAAACGAGACCATCAGTGCAAAGAAAGCTATTTTTATATTGTTTTTCTTAATGCCTTTGTCATGGGTATACGCTCACCCAGGAACAACAGCTGGCGTAGTAAAAACACTACACCTTTTGTCTAAAGGGGGGCGCTAGAATGAACACTACCGGAATGTTCCTCGGAGCATCTGTAAAGAAAGTGAATATTGCACTTACATTTGTCAGGTCACCAACACATCAATGCTTATGTTGCTCCACATTGTATGTGTGTGTGTGTCCGTATGTGTGTGTGTGTGTGTGTGTGTGTGTGTGTGTGTGTGTGTGTGTGTGTGTGTGTGTGTGTGTGTGTGTGTGTGTGTGTGTCTGTGTGTGTGTCTGTGTTTGTGTCTGTATCTGTGTGTGTGTGTGTGTGTGTGTCTGTGTGTGTCCATATTTGTGTGTGTGTGTGTGTGTGTGTGTGTGTGTGTATCTGTATCTGTGTGTGTGTTAAAAGCCCTCTGCTATATTCTACACATTTCAACCTGTCAATCCGCCCAATGGCAAAGCACTTCCCCCTGACAAGTGAAAGAGCAGAAGCTGTCGGCTGTCATGCCTATAACTAGAGCACATGGTGTGAGTCAGTATAGCTGGAATGGAAACAGTGCATTTAGCAGTACTTTACTCGAGGAAATATGAGGGTTTGGAACCTATTGAGCGTACAGATAGAAAGAGGAAAAAGGGGGGTATATGATGCATGTGATGTGAGTGATTTGAAAGGTTCCTATACATGTTTAGGATTGTATTTCTATTCCTTTTTGGTAAATACAGTGGGTTAGAGTACCATGGACATAGGTTAAAGTCCCGTTTACAAATGGGTTAAAGTCATATTTTACATCCACTTTTCTAATGTCTATTCTGAGTTAATTAAGATTGTTTTTTTTGGGCATTTTCAAGCTTTGTTAGACAGTACAAAATTAAAATGGGGACACAGAGAGAGAGAGAGAGAGAGAGAGAGAGAGAGGGGGGATGACCTGCAGTAAAGGTCCACGGGTTGGATTTGAGCCCGCAACCACTGCAACGAAGGCCGGAGCCAATATGGTACTCACTCTATCCACTACGCCACTGGAGCACCCGATCCCCTACACTTTTTTATCTGCACTGTGTCCTTGCACTATTGTGTATGTACCGGATGGCTCTCTTCACATTTTCTTCTTCTATATGTGGTGAAGTGTGTAGGGCGGTCGACCCTCAACTACAGGGTCGGCGGTTCGATCCCCCGGTCTCCCCGCCACATGTCCAAGTGTCCCTGAGCAAGACACTGAACCCTAAATTGCTCCCAATAGTCAGCCTGCTATCGGTGTGTGAATGTGTGTGTGTGAATGGTAACGTGGGAATGGGAACAGGTCTCCCTTGTAAAAGAGTCTCTGGTCTCAATGGGATTTACCTGTAGGCTATAAATAAAGGTTAAAAAATTAAAAATTGAGATGAACAGAATTGAATTGCCAATGACTGCTGCTGTAACTGTAGTTGTTAATGTGCATATGACAGATAAACCATCTTGAAGCTTGAATACTTTATTTTAATTTATTTCTTTACCTCACCTTACTGTATTTTAATGTTAGGTGGACATCCTTTATAAGCCCCCAGGAGTTTCTTTTGTCCTAACCGTGCATTTACAGTATGTATGTCTATGTGTCTGTATGTCTCTGTCCATCTTTTTGCCATTTTAATCTTGTTTATCTGTACGAATAAAACTAAACTAAACTAATAGTCATCCGTCAAGCCTTAAAGAAAATGAGTGTTTGATGCTCAAGATATATTTTAGGTATAGGCTAGGGTCACTTTAAAACATTGCTATCCAAATGCTAAGCTAAAAAAACGTCAGCTGAAGACATTTTCTTTCAATTCATTAGGGATTTTGGTCTGGAGATTAGGCTACCAGACATATAGCAACACATGTAGGCTACAATCAATACAATAAACAGCCATTGCTTAAAGTGAGAGAAGCTGCTAGGCCACTTAGGATTTGACAAAAAACAATGAATGAATGAATTAAATTAATTCATTTGACTGCTAGCTTATTGGTAACACCTGTCTGTGTAATCAGGGTAAGGTTTATAAAACAAAATAAAAATCGAGGACAATTTGAGTTTCATAATGTTTCACTAAAAAAATCTTTATTAACAAAAAAATATTAAAAATTCCCCCAAATAAGAGAGAAAAACTTGTTGCATGAATTATGTGATGTCATTTAAATAAAAATAAAGCAATGTAGTTTAGAACAAGACTATTCTTTTTTATTATTATTTTTTTTTAAATCCGCATCGCACCTTTTAATTGGTGTCGTCGGTTCAGAATAATTGTCTTGTTCTTTGTGTTTCTAAACCACATTAGCGCGTTTGCAAACTCAGTAATCCGAATTATCTTGTGGCCATCTGCTGTCTACACCGACTGCTCCGCGCGCACTACTTTGTTACAGCATTCACCTCAGCAGCCTCAGCCCGCCCCCTTCTGTGCGTGCGTGTGTGTGTGCGCGTGCTTCTACGTGTGTGTGCGTGTGTGTGTGTGTGTGTGTGTTCGTGTCTCTGCATGTGTGTGTGTGTGTGCGTGTGTTCGCGTCTACGTGTGCGTGCGTGTGTGTGCGTCTGCGACTGCGTGTGTGTGTGAGCGTCCTTCTACGTCTGTGTGTGTGTGTGTGTGCCTCTGCAAGTGTGTGCGTGCGCCTCTGCATGTGCATGTGTGTGTGTGTGTGTGTGTGTGTGTGCCTCTGCTTGCCTGCACGTGTGTGTGTGTGTGTGTGTGCGTGTGTGGGTAAAGCCTACCGGGCGGAGTAATTCGTGTCGGTAGCCTATCTCTTATTGAGCGCCTGAGTGTGTTGGTTGGTGCTGCGTGTGAGTGCGTGCTTCGGCTGCTACTGCTGCTTGTCACTCACTGTGCCGCGAACACGGGTAGCGACAAGGACCAAAAAAATTCTCTTTCTATCCATCCGCCGGTTAGTTGTTGTTGTTCCTGGGAAGAAAAACAAAACAAAATACTGCTTATCCGATTCCGTTCACCCACCCACCACCACCACCATCACTAGAGAGAGAGGAGAGAGACACTTCGGCTTGGTTAAAGTGCGCCTGGCTCTTCAAGGGAGAATAGCAGTCAGAACATTTACAATGCTTCAAATACGGGACCTCATCTGGGGATTTCTATTCGTTGGCTGTGCAGGTAAGGGAGCTGTCTCTTTTTTTGACGTATTATTTTGTCACATTGGGGCTTTGTGGTGGATGAAATTAAGCGCTAAAATGGTCCTTAAAATCAGGCAGTGCTGTGTGCGTGTGTGTGTGTGTGTGTGTGTGTGTGTGTGTGTGTGTGTGTGTGTGTGTGTGTGTGTGTGTGTGGAGCAGGAGCAGCATCCTTTCGCACTGGTCCCGCCAGCTGCATCCCCCTTAGCTGTCACTGACTTCGGACAGCTTGGTTTTTAGAAACTGGCGCTATGCGAGAATCACCAGCAACATTGCACTAAAAGTTCCTCCTAAAAAGTGAGAGTTTTTGGTTCTGTTTTGAGCCTTTCAAAGCACTAAAATAGCCCCCTCTGGACGCCCTATATCCAGTTACAAGGGGTTTCAATTCCCCATAGTTTCGCAGCTTAAGCCTCGGTGCAATTTTTGAATATCTCCGCGCAATACAGAAGCGTAATACCACCTTTTATAGGTCCACTTGGGTTGCTCTCCTGCTCCTGAGTTAAAACATAGGCTAGTGTTTGTTTTGATTTATTCGTGGTTAATATTACACACACGTGCTGTTGTTTTCTTTCAATGTGTTTGTGTGTTGGTTAAAAGGTTAGTGGATGCTGGTGTAGGATATAGATTATGCCCGGTAATGTAAGGGAGTGATTGTTGGTCCTTTTATGCCTAGATAAATCGCCTATTCTCTCAATAGCTGGTCGTTAAAAACAGCTTTTGAATATCCATTAAGCTTGAACTAAATAGCATATGTTCCGTTCGCCACCAGTGCATCGTCTCACTTGTGCTGGGTCAGGCGTGACGCACCGAGGGATGGAGGGTCGCTCTCTCTGTCGCTCGCTCTTTGCCAAGGGGATGCTTTGTTTCAGTTCCATTCACACATAGGTTCAAGGAGATTTTTTATCAGGGTGAAAATTCAGTTTTTTGCTTCATATGAACACGCTTTTAAATATATATATGTGTTGTGTTGTTGTTGAAGGGATTAAAATGCGTTCCAAATTCCTACTCCAGTCGTCTGGCCATCCTCGGATTTTGGCACGAAAACAACATTTTGTGCGGATGTGTCAAGCGCCAGGGGTTTAGAATTTCGCATTAGTTTGATCATATAGGTTAAGAGCTATTGACTTTCTTTACGTGACAAATCCTTTATTTGTTTTTTTTTATTTATTAGCTTGCCTATAGTAGACGTCTTGGGGTTCTTGCGCGCGGATTTTTAGGCGCAAAAATCATGTTTATTGCCTAAATGCCATGGCTGATTTATTCGTAGTTTTAATTTGGTTGGTTTGGGGAGGGAGGGGGAAGTTCGTCATCCATTGAGGAGCACTGAATAGTCATTCAATGTATACAATAGGACCCAATCCAAGGGCTCCCATGGTTATATAGGGCGGGGGAGTAGGGGGGGGGGATATTCTCTCCCTAAAAACCCCCACCTCTACTGCTCCTTCTCTGCTCCCTCCCTTCCCTCCCTGCATCTGCCCACTTCTTTCTATAGACTGCAAGTGTGTTTGTGTGTGTGTGTGTGTATGACTGTGTATAACAGTGTGTGTGTGTGTATGACTGTGTATGACTGTGTGTGTGTGTGTGTGTGTGTGTGTGTGTGTGTGTGTGTGTGTGTGTGTGTGTGTGTGTGTGTGTGTGTGTGTGTGTGTGTGTGTGTGTACTGCTCCAAGTGGAGTTCAAGGACCCCCAGGAGTGCTCGGAAAGAGGAGGAATTGTATGGTGGTTAAATATATAATTTTTTTTCTAGCAAGTAGACATTGTCCCAATTAAAATGTAGAAGAATGATTATTTTAACCCCAAGTCTTGATGTCACCACTCCCCTTCCATATGGCTACAGGTCTGCAGCTTTCCACTGTTGCTATTTTTATTCCCTATTTAGGCCACCAGTTAGAATATGCAAAGCTTGACCCAAACAGGAATGTTGTGGCTGGTACTGATATCAATATTGGACAGCAAAAAAAAAAAATCATTGTTTAATCTATTTGAGTCCATGTTTCTTGCCCCCTCTTCGTAAGGTTTGTTACCTGCTTCAAAATGTATTTATATAAGGTTTATATGAGTCGATGTGTATGTGTGTGTGTTTTTTTGGTGTGTGTGTGTGTGCAATCGTGTGTGACTTTGCTCCAACTACAAGGTGTTAATAATGAGAAGTGTTTGAAAACTCAAATTTGTGAAATACATTGTGACCGAGATATGTAATGAGCTTGACATTTTAATGTAGAAAATATAAACTTGTCAGTTCCCTCTGGCGGACAAACTGTATCATGTGTCATTTTTTGGCAACCAACTGGACATTATGAAATGGATGTAGTAATGTAATGGGTGGGTGTCCACTTGCAGAATTGTGACTCGACTTTTTTTGCAAACCTCTACGACACATTCAACTGTAGGCTACTGTTAGCAGCTGGGTATGGGTTTTGATTAGTTTTACACAAGTCATTATTTAAGGTGCTTCGAGGAACTTTCCGTTTGTGTTCATTCTTGCGCCCCCATGTGGACAAAAGCGGTAGTGTTTTGACCACGCCAGCTGTTGTTCCTGGGTGAGCATATACCCATGACAAAGGCATTAAGAAAAACTATATATATATATATCAATAGCATTCTTTGCAATGATGGTCTCGTTTGCTGTTACATGTCATTTATGATCATCAGAAGAAAAATGAGACTGTTTCAGAAATATTCAAAAGTTTCCCATATAGCACATTTTAAAATCTACTTCTTACCACTTTTTAACACCCAAACACTGTCTGTGTCACTGTTACTGGTGTAGAGAAAGTGGCGTGTGGTACCAGGAACAGTCTACATATGTTCAACCTTTCTTTCTGCATGATTCATGATTCTAAAAAAGGTGAAAGTTTTCCAACACCCACGCAATCCACTGCACCTGGTATATGGGAGGACGGGAGATAATTAGGCAACTGTGGCTCATTCTGCCCTTATGCAAGAGAGGAACAGAAGAAAAAAACTCACACAAAAAAAATGTATCATATTATTTGATAGGCCCTGGGAATATTAAAAGGCTAATGACGGGATCATGACGGGTTCTTTTTTGAAGGCTGAGCAATTTAATTTTGTTTATTGATTTCCTGCTCCAGTTCAGTTATAATTACATTTTGAGTCTAGGAACAAACATTAAGATGAGGGAGGCCACATCACCTTCCAAGAAAATGATGGAATAATAGCTGGAATTAAATATGATTTTAGCACAGAAGGACATCTGTTTATTTGACAAATGGATTGAGTGCAATGAATATGGTAGGATGTCCTAGAAGGAAGAGGGGGAGACCAGTAACCATGAGGTCTCTGGTTCCTCCTCCCAGTAACCATGAGGTCTCTGGTTCCTCCTCCCAGTAACCACGAGGTCTCTGGTTCCTCCTCCCAGTAACCATGAGGTCTCTGGTTCCTCCTCCCAGTAACCATGAGGTCTCTGGTTCCTCCTCCCAGTAACCATGATGTCTCTGGTTCCTCCTCCCAGTAACCATGAGGTGTCTGGTTCCTCCTCCCAGTAACCATGAGGTCTCTGGTTCCTCCTCCCAGTAACCATGAGGTCTCTGGTTCCTCCTCCCAGTAACCATGAGGTCTCTGGTTCCTCCTCTCAGTAACCATGAGGTCTCTGGTTCCTCCTCCCAGTAACCATGAGGTCTTTGGTTCCTCCTCCCAGTAACCATGAGGTCTCTGGTTCCTCCCAGTAACCACAAGGTCTCTGGTTCCTCCTCCCAGTAACCATGAGGTCTCTGGTTGGATCCCTGGCACCGGAAAGGAATGTGTTAGTAGTAAAACCAATGATGGCTGCTATTACATCTACGGTGCCCACCATCTCTACCATTGTGTCCTTGAGCAAGACACCTAACCCCCAAACTGCTCCAGGGGCGCTGTACTATGGCTGACCCTGTGCTCTGGCCCCCTCTGGAGTGTGGTAACTTGAGAGAGGGGGTATGCGAAAAGACGAATTTCAATGTGCCTTGTGTAAATTGACTCATAAAGATAACTTAATGACTACTTCTGAAATTGTGTCATTTTGAGTGAACTACCATTTACACACTTATTATTTTTCCACCTGAAACAGTGTAAGGCAATTTGGCTTTTTCACAGACACCAAACTATTCGTATCGCTTACTCCTACTCTAGACTGCCTCAGATTAACTCGTATAATATTTGCAAAGAAGAAGTGATACTCAATGACTGCTAATGCATGAATATAATTTTAGGAGTTAGTGATTTGCTGTTGCTAGGTGTTGAGAGGTGAATTGATGCATTTCCAGAGTCGTGAAATAGCCACTTGAGGCAAATTTGTAATTTGTGATATTGGGTCTGGCTGCTATATAAATAGAATTAACTTGGGCCGCTCCGGTGGCGTAGTAGATAGAGCGCGTACCATATTGGCTCCGGCCTTCATTGCAGTGGTCGAGGGTTCAAATCCGACCCATGGACCTTTACTGCAGGTCACCCCCCCCTCTCTGTCTGTCTCCCCATTTCAACTCTGTACTGTCTAATAAAGCTTGAAAATGCCAAAAAATAATCTGTAAATAGAATTGACTTGACTTCTAACTTCCTCAAGTAATCTTTCCTTGTGGTATTTTAAGATTCTGTGCAGTTTTGTCGTCTGGCAGACTTTCAACCTCATGCCACTATTAGTCAAACAGGGACTTCCTCAATTGTATTTCTTCTATTGGTCTTGAACCTGAAACCAAAGCTGCGTTCGTGTGTGTGTGTGTGTGTGTGTGCATGTGTGTCGGTGTGTGTGTGTGTGTGTGTGTGTGCATGTGTGTCGGTGTGTGTGTGTGCTGCTCCAAGTAGAGTGTGTCCTGCTTTTTGTCTGCTGTGCACCTGCCATGCTATTTATAAAGTTTTATGATTTTTTTTCTTGAGTTGGCTTCAAGAGCAAATCAGATCCATATGTTTTTTTTTTAAATCTTGACACGTTGCAAAGGTGAACTTTAAAGTTAACTTAATGATACTCTAGATTGAAAAACAATGTGTTAGTGCATCACGCGGGTTTCTGATGAGAGGAAAAAAAGTGGAACTTAACATTTTGAAGGAGAGAGAGAGAGAGAGAAAAATACACAATTTCCGAAATGGCAAACACATGGGACTTTAACTGCTCTGTGTGTGTGTGTGTGTGTGTGTGTGTGTGTGTGTGTGTGTGTGTGTGTGTGTGTGTGTGTGTGTGTGTGTGTGTGTGTGTGTGTGTGTGGTGAGTTCAAAGCCACTATGAAAATAATACAGGCTATTTTTGACTTGGAAAAAGCAGCTAAACAAGGGGAAAATTATAAGGCGTTTTTTAAGTCATGCTCTCCGAATATAAACACGAGATTGTGGATTGTCATAACTTTTGCTCTGTTTATTATCAACTTGGTCTGTCCGGATGCATTCAAGGAGGGACATGTACTGTAGACACATTGTGTACCAATATATGTATCACAGTTTATGTTGATCAAATTACCATCAGCCAAGCAGATGCTTAGATTACAGGCATTCTGTTTTTTTTGGTGATATACCGCACACTGTTGCTACTGTACGTTTATACTGTACAGCCCTGGAAAAAAATCAAGAGACCACTCCAAATGTTCAGTGTCTCTCGTTTTATTGACTATTTATAGGCATATGTTTGAGTAGAATGTACATTTTGGTTTTATAATATAAACTACTGACAACATTTCTACCAAATTCACAATAAGAGTATTGTCCATTAAGAGCATTTTTTCAGTAAGAAATGTAGAGATGAAGATTGAAGATTGAATAAAAAAATCCAGACTGGTCTCTTGATTTTTTTTTCCAGAGCTGTATTATTAAAACAAGAGAGACGGCATTCAGAAAAAATGTCTCCTAACCGGGTCATTACCACAAGTTCACTCCATTTTACCAGATGTGAGTTTTTTCTCCTAAGCTGCTGCTGGCGTTTACATGAGGCCCATTACTCACTGCACTACTCACTTTTTCCATATACGTTCGCTTCCTATTCTTCTCGCTGTCTTTATGTGTATTGTTGAATTTCTTTACGACTTTAAAATTATACTTTTACTGTATTCTCATGTTGGCCAAACTAAACAACACCCTTAGCATACAGTATGGCTGTGTTTGAATAGCCCTACTAACGTACTCATACTAAAAGCCCTACTAAAGTCCTACTCATACTAATTTTGATATCAATTTGAGTATGTTGTGGTTGTGTATGCGAGTTTGTGTAGGCGAGAAATGCCCGGATGAGTACTTCCTTCCGGCAATATTTTGTGTATGGATCGATAGGTTACTTTTCCTATACTCAACCGCCCCACAATGCATTGCGTCTTTTCAAATGACACGGAAGTTTAAAAAAAAATAATCTTCATATTATTGCTTGCTGTATACTTCAGTGTAAACGTTTCCGACTAACCTCACATACACAATCAGTGGTTAAGTAGACAGTATGGAGTATAAACATGTTGAGTATGTAGGAGGGAGGACGTTAGTATGGCTTTTTCGAACACAGCCTCTCTCTGCATTAACAATCAGATGAAACCAATGACTCGTAGTCGATTTAAACTATTCAAACAAGTGTATTTCTGAAATTGTCAGACTAGTACGTTTTTTGATTTATTATCCAATAAAGTCATGTCGTCTCTGTAGTCTTGTTAATACAGAATCAAAAAGTGCAGATTGTACCAAATAGATATAGTTCAAAACGACTCCGCTGTGGCTGTTAAATCCCCCTCCTCTGCTCACTGTTTGAGATGATTCTCTGCATATTAATCAGTGCTCCATGAATAGGCTCCATGAGTGATTTGCATTGTGTGAGTCCAATGGAGAATTGAATGTGTGTGTGGGGAACGGGAAGAAAAAATGAAAAAATGGAAAAAACACACACACACACACACACACACACACACACACACACACACACACACACACACACACACACACAGAAACAGACACACACACACACACACAAAACGGAGATGAGCTTGTTATGCAACTCTCCAACCCCTTGAATGAGTTTTTATCAGCACAGCAGTACTCTGCCAAATTCAATACATTACGTACAGCTACTGTGTAGCCTACCAAGCTACACACACACACACACACACACGCGCACACACACACACACACACACACACACACACACACACGCACACACACACACACACACACACACACACACACACACACACACACACACACACACAGCTAACTACCAGTTTTGCCACTGTTTTCTTGTAGTCGGAACTGAAGGCCACATATCTAACTCCAATGCACTTTTTTTTCTGAATGCCAAATAGTGTCACACATCATCAAATCTCTGTATTAAACAGGCTGATCCAATGCGACTGAGGAAAATTCATTGTCGGGGACAGCCCTAGTTATCTCCTAACACGACACAGCAGGGTAAACTGCTATCCGCTTTCTAATGGATTCAGTTGCTTGATGTAAATGTGCCCGAGATCACATCGAGAGAGATACCATGAACATCTGTAGGGGAGTGGCTCTGATTGAAACGATCTTAGAAGCTGCTGGTGCTTTAAAGGTGCAGTGTGCAATATGACATCATCAAGTAAGTTCTAGAAAGTTCTTGAATGCAACGCTCCCTGGGTAACCCCAACCCTTTCGAATAATAACAGAAGCTACAGTGGCCTTCAAGGACAAGAACAATTCTAAATTTCAAGCAATGCACCTGATGACATTCCAACTATGACACTTTCAAGATGGCGGCACTAGGTCTTGGTCCAAAATATGCAGAAATATGGACATATATGAGACCCTTTCTAAGGAAAAAAATAATAATAAAAAAAAATGTTTCAGCTATTATGCACTAAATTAAACGTACTTATGGATATTATAATTACTTTCTACAAAATCTGCTAGGAAATAAAACCCAAAATTCTACACACTGCAGCTTTAAGACTAGCCGGAACAGTGGTTTGGTGTGACATCTTCAGCAGGGTTCTTCAGTGTAAGGCCATATCCACAGGTACAAGGGTGTTTTATTAACCATATTTTTTTTGTTGTAATTTTTTTTTTTTTTAAGATATTTTTTTAGCATGTTTATGCTTTATTGATAGTGTAGAGACAGAGTTGAAATGGGGCAGAGAGGGGAGTGACATGCAGAGAACGACCGCGGGCTGGAATCGAACAAGGGTCTGCTGCTGGCCGAGGCCCATGGAGGGGACGCCCTACCAACTGAGCTAAAGGCGCCCCCTTTTTTGTTGTAATTTAGCCTTTTTTTCACACGCTACAGTTAGGACATACTTTTACTTATTTATTTCATCATTACATTGCGCCTTGATCTTGCCTCTTGGTTTTATATCCGTCGCATCCCCGTTTGTTTTCACATGCGAGGCTCCGTTGATGTGAAGTCACTTCAGGTGCGCACCGGATTGTGGGTCAGAATCGCCCCAAATAGGATGCTGTTTTCAACACTAAACATTTTGGCCCGGATGTAGTAAACATACGTGTACTTCTTCTTACCATCCTAAATCTGCCCACAGGAATCGGGACATCCCATCAATATGCTCGCCACCTACTAGCTTGGCATAAAAGCGTCATCAATTTCAATGTTTTTTTTCTGCTTGGTTATGTGCACAGAGATATATTCTAAAACACTGTTGTGTGAACAGCAATTTATCCGCTAACAGATGTGGGTAAAATGTAGCCTGGCTCCGCCCGCCCGCCTACTTCCGGCCAAATTTTATTTTCCCTTCAGTAGTCAGTCTGGGTGTACAGCCCATTTCCCAGTTTTGCCGGAGATTCGACAGCCGGTCCAATCAGCGAACAGAGCGAGTGGCTGAGAACGATGACGTCGAAGTCGCGCTCCAGTTTCAGTTGCCAGAAGCCGGCTCATGACACACGTGACGACCAAACGTTATGCGATTGGTTGGCTAATCCAGAGTGGCACTGGGCAGATCCAATTGTTTTAAACTTTAACAGACACCCGCCTCCATGAGTGAACGTTTGCCAATTACAGCACTGCCAGACCTTCTGTACAAATGCAATGAAGTACGATGGTCTGGTAGCACCAGGCTAGGTAAAATGTGTTTTTATTTTAATATCCATGCCCTTGTAGAAATGGCTTCCACCTTACCACACAGATGCTCCACATTAGCAGTGATGGTCTGTGTTGCTTTAGCTTTCAGTTCACCGCAGCAGAAGTTTGTTTATGTGAAGCTGCCAAACACACAGTGCACAGTGTGAGCACACAAGGTGACAAGAGCACTGCTTTATGTGAAACGGAATCGCAGCATGATGTCCTCTGCCCTATTTGAGCGCACAAACGCAGACAGACAGAGAGACACACATGCGCACAGACAGAGAGAGACACACACACATACAGACACACACGCAGACACAGACAGAGACACACACACACACACAGACAGAGACACACACACACACACACAGACAGAGACACACACACACACAGACAGAGACACACACACACACAGACAGAGACACACACGCAGACACAGACAGAGACACACACGCACACACAGACAGAGACACACACGCAGACACAGACAGAGACACACACGCACACACAGACAGAGACACACACGCACACACAGACAGAGACACACACACACACAGACAGAGACACACATGCGCACAGACACAGACAGTGAGAGACAAACACACACGCAGACAGACAGAGACACACACACACACAGACACACAGACACACACAGACAGAGACACACACACACACACACAGACGGAGACACACGCACGCACGCACGCACACACACACACACAGAGACAGACAGAGACACACACACACACACACAGATACAGAGGCAAACATGCACACACACACAGACAGAGACAGACACACACACACACACACACACACGCCAGCCCCCAGACCTCCTTGAGTTACCTGGAGAGAACTGCAATCACCCATTTTTATTTTGGAATAGACACAGTTTGTATTCGATGTTCCAGTTTTCTTTATTCTCCGTGTGGGGCCTTCACACACACACACACACACACACACACACACACACACACAGACAGAGATACAGAGACACACACATACAAACACACATACACACACAGACAGAGATACAGACACACACATACAAACACACGCACACACAGACAGAGACAAACAGACACACACACACATACAGGGACACACACACATACATTATTTATAGTTGTAGTGTCACTATTACTTCCCTAAGGAATGGTGCTAGTGGTTGACAGATGTTTTTTATGTGTGTGAATTCAGGCACTTCTGAGTTATTTCTTTTGTTGGTACTCTGTCAAAAAAGTGTGAAGGCTTTTAGGTTCCCACACACACACACACACACACACACACACACACACACACACGCGCGCACACACGCACACACACACGCACACGTTACGTTCCTTCACCGAAACAGCCCAACCTTTTTCAGACCCGAAAGAAATCCACTTAGGAATTAGACATACTTGGATAGACAGCAAACTCTGCTGCAGCTGCAAGTCACCTTTTTTATCATGGATGACACACAAACACGCACACACTCACACACACATACACGCACGCTCGCTCGCTCACACACACAGAGACAGACACAGCGATAGACACACGCACATGCACACACACACACACACACACACATACACGCACGCTCGCTCGCTCACACACACACACACACACACACACACATACACGCTCGCTCACACACACGCACACACGCACACACACACACACAGATAGACACACACACACGGCAGCACACAGTGATTTTTGCATAATGATGACTTACTGGCAGTAAGAAGTGATTCTTTCTTAGGAGCAGGATGTTTTGCCTGATGGTCCCTTTCAACTTAGCCTTCAGGTGATAAGACAGAAAGCCTTTGTATCCGTGTGTATCCGGTAGATTGTTGATGCCTATTCTTCAACATTTAAGCATTCAGCATATTATAGTCAGCTGCAGGGGCTATCTTCTGCAAAGCTTTGTGTAAAATTACATATGGCTTTGGTTGCAGTTTTGTAGGCAAGACTGATGACATTAGCAAGAAATACATTATGGTATGAAAAAAAAGACTTAAAGGCGGTGGCGCTTGTTGTTTAGTGGTTAGATCCCTCCCCCCTCCCCCCCTCCCCCTCCCCCTTCCCCCTCCATAGAGGCTCAGTCCTCTTCACAGCAGACCACAGGTTTCGAATCTGGCCCGTGGTCGTTCTCTGCATGTCATTCCCCTCTCTAACCCATTGTATCTCTGTCTCTCCAAACTGTCTAATAAAGCATAGGCGGCAGTGGCGAAGTGGGTAGGGTGTTCGTCTCTGGTGTGCAGGGTCGGAGGTTCGATCCCTCGTCTCCCCGCCACATGTCTAAGTGTCCCTGGGCAAGACACTGAACCCCGAATTGCTCCCGATAGTTTGCTTAGTTAGCTTAGCACCCTAGTGCTAAGCCTACCCTGCGTGGTAGCTGCTGCTATCGGTGTACGAATGTGTGTGTGACTGGGTGAATGTGTACAAAAACAATGTAAAGCGCTTTGAGTCTGTGATAAACGGAGATATAGCGCTATACAAGTCCACTTACCATTACCATTAAATAATAAATATAAAAATAGTCTTAAAAAAATAAGACTTAAGGGGCAATGCATTATGAGCTCAAGAAACTCTTCCCCTGTGTTCCAATACCTATACTTCCCTACTATGTAGTATGCCAGAAAAAGATTTAGGATGTCCCAATACATGCAAGTTAATTGTAGTATGCTGAAAATACATTAATGCCCCCTCTAACCCCAATAGCATTTTGGAGTATTAGTCTTTATTCTTGACATTTCTTGACAAATTTTCCTTATCTGATTTTCTTTTCTCGTCTGTGGCCCTAAAACTCTTCTGTACTTTAGTATGTAGTTAAAGATAAAGTATGTGATTTCCAAATGCAAGCTCAATACATTACATACTCCAGGCAAGGGGTTTAATCAAATTCTTGGTTTTGTCCCCTCTTGGCTACTGTACCTTGTCTACTTGTGTCAGTACAGCACGTCCGATGTGTGGCCCAAAGGCGTAAAGCTGTCATATACCAGTGCTGGAAAAAGGTTAATGATTTTTGTCATTCCCCTGACATTTTTTCTCCCTGTAGCGCTAACACCTGATATATCAGTGTTCCCTTTTTGTCTCCCGTTCAATCCCCATGACAAGGTACGGGGACAATTATAGCCTGGACATGCCAACTCCACATGGGAACACTCCAGCCCAGGCACTCGTCCAATGTAGTAGAAAAACACAAGGGCTAGAATGGTTCACTGTTCCCCCTGCTATGTTGTTTAACAGTTAGATCAAGTGTGTGTGTGTGTGTGTGTGTGTGTGTGTGTTTTCATTTATTTGAAATGAAAATTTCAACTAATATTAACTAAAATTGCATATATTTGGGCGGCTGTGATGAAGCGGGTAGGGCGGTCGTCCACTGGAGTGCAGGGTTGGTGGTTCGATTCCCCCGTCTCCCCGCCACATGTCGAAGTGTCCTTGGGCAAGACACTGAACCCCAAATTGCTCCCAATGGTTAGCTTGCGCCCTAAACATTTACCTATTTGTGTATAAATAACCAAGACACTGGCAGTTTAACAGTAGAAACAGAAGGGCTAGAATGGCCACTATTTTACTTGCTGTATTTCATGGCCCTGTAAAGCACTTTGAATGGCCTTGTGTCTGAATTGTGCTATAGAAATAAACTTGCCTTACCTTGTATATGTTTCTCATTTTCCCTAGTTACATCGGTGAGGGCTGGGAGGTACCTTCCGAAAAACAAATAAAATGTTTAAGCTAATCAAAAATTGCACATGTAACCTATTATTATATAAATACATAGAGACATATGAGTTGATATTCAAATTAAACACCAATAAGCTTGTAGAGTTTTGGACTTCCCATGAGAGAGGGAATACCCACAGCTACTGTATACAATTTCCATGGCCACTATGGAAGTACGGATAACCCTTTGGCTCTCACTTACTCATCCAAAAACACTTTCTCTCGCTCTCTCGCTTACTTACATAAAAAATAAATACATACCGGTACTGTTTCGTGGCTAAATATGGAGGATGAACTCACAGTGGCTGTCTCCAAAAATAAACCCCAGCATGGACTTTTCTTTGCTCAATACATATTCCCCAATGCCATCCATCCAAGGAAAACAATGTGTAAGAAATCCTAAAGCACTTGCACATTTAATTTTTAATTTTCCTTTATTTAACCTTAAAATTTAGCTGAAGGAGGTAGCCGGTGCCAGAGTAGGTTTGATGGGGGTTGGCCTAATCTCTTGCACTATTATTTTTGGGGTGGCGGGCTGAAAAGTTTGGGGACCCCTGAATTAGATGCTCTATTCCCCTACATCAAAGTATATTTCAATACTTTTTCCTACCTATGAGGGGAATGAATGGTGTCGTTTTGATTTGAAATGTGTTTATTCCTCAGCTGAAATGCATGGGGGAAATGTCACCCTATCTAACAATCAGTAACCCGTTTGACTCAATACGTAGCTTAAATTGGTCATTATCCGTCTTTCGGTGTGCATTTCACTGACTTACCCGGTAACATAAATGTCACAGCGGCTCTTGTGTGATGTTCATAGGCCCTTACTGAGACAGAGAGCGCCAATTATGTTGTTTGTACCTTTTCTTTTTGGCCCTTGCTGCAGCTCAATGGACTGATTTGAAGTACAAAGCATAAGACTATAGTCGAAGGCAATTTGCTCCGTGGTTTTTCGACAGCCTGGTTGGTATATAACAGCTGGTGTATTTTTTTTGTCTTCAATTTTCAGGGGAAACATGTTTCTGCTTTTCAAAAAACCTCACCTGAAGAGTGCGGCTCATTTTCATCTCACACCTGGCTGTCTGCAGGGATAATTGCTCAATTGAGATGAATGCAGTGATGTTTCTCTCACACACAAATCGTTGGTGTGACGATTGAATTTCAAGTTTTATGTGGAATATATGGAATATATTGGTTTCTCACCAAAGTGTTTTGATTTGCTCAGTACTTGTGATCAAGGATCTGTAGGGCCTGTGCCACCATGCTATTGCCTTCATCAACCAATTCCTTAAATGGTTCTATTTTTTTTTTTATAATTTATCTTAAAAAGGTATATATATATTTACCTTCAGGTCCAATGATGCACCCTAAGGGATTCCTAAAGGTGCTCCGAGGAACTTGCAGTTTGTGTTAATTATTGCGCCCCCCCTTTGGACAAAAGTGGTAGTGTTTTTACTACGCCAGCTGTTGTTCCTGGGTGAGCGTATACCCATGACGAAGGCATTAAGAAAAACAATATAAAAATAGCATTCTTTGCACTGATGGTCTCGTTTGCTGTTACATGTCATTCATGATCATCAGAGGCTGTTTCAAAAATATTTAAAGGTTCCTCATAGCACCCTTTTTAATGTAAATTAACCTTTGAGGTACAGAAATCTATTATTTTTTCTGACAGTGTTACTACAATATATCAGTTATCATCTAGTATCAGCCAATACATCTGTTGGGTTCTAGCTAGCAGTAGCACGCCATGTATTTTCCCACCCATTGGCCGCTATGAGAAAATTAGCCAGATGGACCGCAGCCAATGTCTATTGCAAATCTGGGATAATACCCATTAGCAGAGGAGAACACAGCATAGTCACATCTCTCATTTCGCATTTAATTGAATTCTGTAGCAACAACAATACACAAGTGAAATATAATTATAAAAAAAATACGATGATTACATAATTATATTATGCAACTTCCCGTCCAACATTTCTGAAAAACAAAATCTATAAGAATTTGGGCAAAATATGCCAAAGTAATTTTAAATAATAGGTTTTTTTTTTGGCAAAGGGAGATGCTGTTCTTTTCGCTAGCCACCACTGATATTCAGGGATGTGTATAGGTTGCCTTAGGATGGTTTGGGTATTTTATATTATACACACTGTTTGTTTGGTGCTATATCTTATAAACTGAGCATATTGTTGAGTAACCCACGCACACACACACACACGCAGACACGCGCACACGCACGCACACACACGCACACACGCACACACACCCACACACAACCCTACCTGGCAATTACGATCCCCTGATGTAGCCCTGGCTTGCTATCTCAAGGTCTTGGCCGGGTGATGTGGCATTTTCTATTGTAACCCAGAGACTCTACAACTCTCGGCCAACTTCCTTTCAGACAGACTAGGTCCATAACTTCCTTTTAAAATCGCTTCTTAAAAGTTTTTTTTAATCCATGAAAGTGTTTGGAAATGGTTGACTTCGTGGTTTTTATACTGTACTTATCCTGTAGAAGTCCAGTAAAAATGGTGTGTGTGTGTGTGTGTGTGTGTGTGTGTCTGTGTGTGTGTTCGTGTCTCTGTTTTAAAGTCTGCGTGTGTGTGTGTGTGTGTGTCTGTGTGCGTTCAAGTGTCTTGTCTGTCTGTGTGTGTGTGTGTGTGTGTGTGTGTGTGTGTCTGTGTTTCATTGTCTCTTAATCCCCTGCTAGTGACTCACCACTATCATGATGTAATGCCTAGTAATAGCACTGAGGTCATGCCAGGATCTCTCTTGTGATTGGCTGGCTTTCCTCAGGTATAACAGCCACAGCAAACCTTTGTGTGAAGACATAAAACAAGTGTGTCTATTGGGAAATGGGAACAAGGCGAGATTTTGTGGACTTGTTGTTTACTCTATAAAGTGGCGCTGTTGTGTCCGCGAGTACATTTCATTTTATATTTTATTTATATGCAATCATCCAGTCTTTTAATCCATACAGGAAAATACATTTTTGCAAACACAGACAATGGTGTTTGCTGTCAGGTAAATCAAAAAATAGATAGATAGATAGATAGATGGATAGATAGATGGATAGATAGATAGATGGATGGATGGATGGATGGATGGATGGATGGATGGATGGATGGATGGATGGATGGATGGATGGATGGATGGATCGATAGATGGATGGATGGATGGATGGATGGATAGATAGATAGATGGATAGATAGATAGATGGATAAATAAACGAGTAATAATACTAAAGTAGACAAGAAAATAAAAGAATATAATAATAAAATCGAGATGACAGTATACACACCTCTAGAAAATATGAAGAGACCACTCCAAATGTTCAGTGTCTCTCGTTTTACTCTTTATAGGCATATGTTTGAGTAGAATAAACATTTTGGTTTTATTCTACAAACTACTGACAACATTTCTACCAAATTCCAACACATTTTTTTGTCATTAAGAGCATTTTTCAATAAATTATGAAGAGATGAAGATTTAAGAAAAATCCAGACTGGTCTCTTAATTTTTTTTCCGGGGCTGTATGTATGTAGAAAAACAAGTGTGTCTATTGGGAGATGGGTAACAAGGCAAGATGTACAGTATTGTGTGTGGACTTGTTTACTCTCTAAATTGGCTCTGTTGGTTGTCAGCGAGCACATTCTTGAGGCGGTGAGAGCATCCTCTGTGGCTCCGTGGTGCTTTTATGGAAACTTGCTAGAGACAGAATGACTTATTTCACACAGTGGGCCGTTCACAAGTCACAGGAACTTATAAAAAATGTTTTTTCTCAAACTACATAGTCTCAGATATTTTTTTTTATTT
The DNA here is from genome assembly GCA_949357725.1 of Hyperoplus immaculatus. Taxonomy (NCBI): domain Eukaryota; kingdom Metazoa; phylum Chordata; class Actinopteri; order Uranoscopiformes; family Ammodytidae; genus Hyperoplus; species Hyperoplus immaculatus. Next base: position 2,469,963 of record OX442362.1, read on the forward strand.
GTCTGTTCGGTTTCGCCCTTAAACCCTTAATGAAAATGTGGCCACTGTAAGTCACATGGGAGTTGAGTTAACAATTCAAAGTCTTGTGGAGTTCATTTTCAAGCAACTTTGCTGTGCATTCAAGGGACTTTAATGAATGCAGCTGCAAGGAAAAACATTTAAATAATGCAAATTGTTGATTTCTGGAAAATATGTGCTAGTGCGTTTTCTTTTAATTAACTCTGGAGCTGTCTTACAAAATTACACACGGTGCATTCATTGACTGGCAGCTTTTGGTGTTAGCAATAGTAACTTTTATTTAATTTTTCATATATTTTTTTGGCATTTTTATGCTTTATTGATAGTGCAGAGACAGAGTTGAAATGGGGCAGAGAGGGGAGTGACATGCAGAGAACGACCGCGGGCTGGAATCGAACCCGGGTCCGCTGCTGGCCGGGGGACGCCCTACCAACTGAGCTAAGGGCGCCCCCAGCAATAGTAACTTTAAAAAAAAATATTTAGTTGTATATAATTATTTTTTTCTTTTTTCATTTTCTTGTGAGAAAGTTAATGCATTATTTTTAGTCCTCTTGCATTGGACTGTTGCACACACAGACATACAGCAGGTGTATTCCTAGCAAATCACAACACAACATATGTGTGTCCATATTGCTGTGAAATGTGCTGTTGGTTAATGCTATGGCAACAACAAACAACACACACACACACAGATGCATCCAGTTTGTGTGTGTGTTTGTGTGTTGTTGATTTGCCAACGGATGCAGCACAGACTCTGTGGAGCGTTTGATCAAATGGTGTGTCAAATATCATCTAATTAACTGGTATAAATCCTGCCCACACAATCTAATATGGGAGCCTCATATAATAACCAGGGCTCTGCTGTTGCACCATACGCCCATATATGGAAAATCACATGTGGACATTGATGAGGTCAGACTGATCAAAATAAATGTGTTTTTGTTGCTTGGGCTGGTAGCGGGTTGTTGCAGTTGGAAAATCATATTGAGAGAGAGAGAGAGAGAGAGAGAGAGAGAGAGAGAGAGAGAGAGAGAGAGAGAGAGAGAGAGAGGAACATAACAAGGAAACAAAGTGAGCTAGAATACATTTAACACCTGTATGGTCTTTGCACACAGGGCGCGTTTTTTAATTTGTTGTGACATTCATTTGAAGGTTAATAATAAGTATTGGACATATATAGAGGCAATACAAGTTTCCATATCGCTTTTATTTTCTAAGAAGTCGCTCCCGATAGTCAGATTCGTCAAAATTCACGTTCCAAATGAGGCTTAAAGGGGCACTGTGTAATATGACATCATCAAGAAAGTTCTAGAATGCAACGCTCCCGGGGTAACCCACTCCTTTTGAATAATAGCAGAAGCTACAGTGGCCTTCAAGGACAAGAACAATTCTAAATTCCAAACAATGCACCTGATGACATTCCAAAAACATGGATGCCTCCTTAAGACTTGCCCGCTCAATGTACAAAATGTATATTAATATTTGTAATTATCCACTCAGGAGGATAATTCAGATTATTGGCAGAGGTGAATTTACACCAATGAGGACATATTTATGAATGAGGATATTGATTTTAGCTAATACATTACTTTAAATGTTACACAGTGTCCCTAAAATAACACCTTCAAAATAAACTACTTCTAATACATATAATCTTAAACCGTATTTTACGAGTGCTTTCTATTTTTATTATTAAGAAAACACACACACGCACGCACGCACGCACGCACGCACGCACGCACACACACACACACACACACACACACACACACACACACATTCATCTTAAGAACACAATCACCCCCATTTGACCCACACACCTCTCTAAGGGTCTTTTCCATTATGTGTTTATGGTCGTGCTGCTGCTTTTGATTGGATCAGGAGAGGTCAGTAAATTATGGGGCTTTCACTCTTAACAGCATTGTCAAAGAAACACACACACACACACACACACACACACACACACACACACACACACACAGCGTTGTCAAGAGACAAAAGGTGGCAGGTTTTAGGATGGAGGAGGGGTGGATGGTGGATGGTGCATGGCGGGACAAACAATGCAATGCATTGTCAATGATTGGCAAAATACCTCAAGCTATGGATCCATTCCATTTCTGTAACATACACCGTACCATTCTGTTAATACACAGCCTAGGCTGAGACCATTTATAGATTTTGACGTGGTAGATAAATGCTTTTTAGACCCTTTGTTTCTTGATTCAATTAAAAAAATGAAAGTGTGTAGGTTCACTCAGACTTCACTCAAATTCCCTTTTCTTACTACATTACTGCTGTAGGTTTTGAACACTTTTCACATTGCAGATCAAAGACGAATTTCAGAATGATTTTTTTTCTTTGATATTTTCCTTTTACTGTTTCTCGTGTGTGTGTGTGTGTGTGTGTGTGTACTGTTTCTCGTTTACCAAATTAAACCCATTTGCATGAGTTGAATGGCACCTCAGATATGATGAAAAGAGGGATGTTTTTCTCGCGTTTATAAGCCTATGTTACGCATGTATTTCTTAATTCATATACCGCCTAAAAATAAGACATTTTTGCTGGTAAAATTGCTGTAAAAAGAAGAAGCTAGAATGTTTTTCACTTGGCCTGGTTATGTCTAGTGTGATGAATAGCCTCTCTCTCCGTGACTGACAGCTGTCTCAATTTAGCTTCAAGGCCTTCTCCCTACACAATGCCTCGCTCTGCTGCTTTCATTAAGCCACCGTATAGCCACTAACTTCTGTAGCTGTGTAATTATTTTGCTCTATTGACAGTTCAAGAATTACTCCTGCTGCTCCAAAATTGATACCACTAAGGCCCTCCTTTTTCGCGCTGGATTGAGGACTCCATTTTGTTCTGTTGATGATACATGACTGTTGACAGGTGATAAAGAAAAATGCTCCTTTAGTTTTTTTCTTGGCATTTCTTCTTGCCTTTGCCTTGGCACTGTTGTTTTGTAAGTTTCTCTCTCTCGCTTTCTTTCTCTCTCTCTCTCTCTCTCTCTGTCTCTCTTTCTCTCTCTGTCTCTCTCTCTCTCTCTCTTTCTCTCTCTCTCTCTCTCTCTTATTTGGCAGCTTGCAGTGTTTGTGCTGGATGACTTACTATAAAAAAAAAATGCTCAAGAATTTAAATGTAAATCCTCTTTTGATTTGCGTGCATATAAATTTGAGAATTAAAAAGAAAAAAAAATTCTCCATCCTTCACTCGTGTTCACTTATGGTATCATTGCGTTTTGGACCCCAAAAAAATGCGCTCCTCCTTTTGAAATGCTGTCTGCAATCAATAAATTCCCCCAGCTAAGCTCTCTGAAGTCTTTTTTAAAATGTTTAATTTCATGCCAGCAGCATCGACTCTCTAACCCCCCTGCCAACGCACATAACTGGAGTGTAGGCACATCTAACTTTTCCCTCATGGTTCGAATGAAAGAGATGGACCAAATAATCTTAAAAAGGGGTTTTTCAAGCTTTTCATACTATGATACACTTGATGAAGCGTTGAAGGTTAGAATAATCAGTTCAATCAAATTTAAAGTTTGGGGTAAATTATTCTGGGGAATACTTATCAACATTACTTTTTGTCAAAATCAGTGAATATCTCCTTAAGATTTTGCTACCCGTCCGTGCTGGAAAAAAAATGCTGGTGTTGATACACAGCCTAGGCTCTGTAAACAGGTGTGTTCATAAAAGGGGGCCCACCGTAGCTAGCAACATGCCTGTTTACAGAGCCTAGGCTGTGTATGAAGACTGGGTTTTTTTTCAAGCTCACACACAGTGCAGTCAGGTAGCGGATCGTGAAGAGATATTCACAGATTTTGACCGAAAGTGATTTTGACAACACACATTTTCCAGAACGGCTGACTCCACCCTTAAAGCTGGGGTGGAGAATTTGGGGAGAAAATGGCAGTTGGGATAGAGATTTGAATCCAAATACCTCAACCGCTCCACTTGTTCTCTTTGGTCCCCCCCCCCCGACACGCTCTACACCAACAAAGTCGTGCCAAAGTGAACGGACAGCCCCAACAGCCAATAAGAACAGAGAATCGGACCCTCGCTCTGATTGGTCAAAGTGTACAGCTCATGTTAACTTTGACCAATCAGGAATCATATACCCCAGCTTTAAGTCACAAGTTTAAAAAAAGTATATAGTGGTTATTCAGACTCCTAATCAGGCCATTTTAGTCATTTTTCTTCCATTACTGTCCATCTTGTCTGAAAGATTTTCGAGGTTAATGTCAAAAGACGACCAACACCAGTAGGATGGACTAGGTTTACAGTAACTGATTTGTATGCATGTAATAATAATAATAATAATAATAATAATAATAATAATAATAATAATAATAATAGTAATAATAATAATCATACATTTTATTTGTTATGCACTTTATAATACAAGAATCTCAAAGTGCTACAGAGAAGTAAAAAAATAAAAAATAAAAATAAAAATCAATAAGAATAAAATTATTTAAAACAATTAAAAGGGGAACCTCAAACACAGTTTAGCTAAATGCTTTTTTAAAAAAATTGTTCATTGTATATCCCTGAGAAACACAATAAACAAAGTGGGCGAAAAAATAAATAAAAAATAGGTTAACATTGCTTGGTCAAAGGGAATGCGTCATGCTGTATATGATTGGGCTTTGCGGTAGCTGGCGTCCAGATGGCCTGAGCTCAGTCGATATAAGCGTCAGAGGTCGAAAGCCTTTTTACCCCGAGCCAAGAGAGACTGTGCTGCCCAAACCCTCACACACTTGTAATGTACACACTCACACACACACTCACACACTTGTAATGTATATGCACGCACGCACGCACGCACGCACGCAGGCAGGCAGGCAGTCACTCACTCACGCACGCACGCACGCACGCACGCACGCACTCACTCACTCACTCACTCACTCACTCACTCACTCACTCACTCACTCACTCACTCACTCACTCACTCACTCACACACTCACTCACACACACACAGAGTAGCTTTCTAACATCAGGGTAAATGTATATATATATATATATATTGGATATATAGAGTGGGATTTGAGGGTTATAACCTTTTTATTAGATTTGGTGCAGAAGTCAGAACATATTTGTCACATACAGTGTTTCCAATAGACATTTTTTCAGGCCGGTTGGCAAGAGCTGATAGACAGATATGTGCACGTACCAAATATTTGGTCGAAAGTGACCTGTATGAACTCCATTTGGGATGAGCTTTTTTTGACAGCTGGCTTGAAAATGACAGCATAGGGTTGAGGTACTGCAGTCTGTGTGTTTGTACATCATATACAGCTCTGTGAAAAAAAATTAAGAGACCAGTCCAAATGTTCAGTGTCTCTCGTTTTACTATTTATAGGCATATGTTTGAGTAGAATGAACATTTTGGTTTTATACTATAAACTACTGACAACATTTCTACCAAATTCACAATAAGAATATTATCATTTAGAACATTTCCATTAAAGAGGACCTATGATGCTTTTTGACTTTTATGACCTATAAACGTTGTTATGATGATTCATAGTCATGCTTAACCATACTAAATTATCAAATAATGACTTACATGCATTTCGACATATTCCCTGCTGACCGTCTGGGGTGTCTGTGCAGAGCACTAAACACTATTCTAGCCAGTCGAGAAGTCACGTGTTCAAAGCGGTCTACCCTTTCATAATTTGTGACGTTGCATAAAACTTTGTGACGTCTCCACGCGGATGTTTCCATGTATGGTAATGCTGTCACTTCCCTGTTCGCGTCTGCCTCGCGTCTGCCTCGCGCCCTTATAGGTCCATGCTCGCGCTTCCCGCCACTGAAAGTGTTCCGGAAGGAAGGTAACCAATCACAACGGAGTGGGGTTTGCAGGAGGGGGGGGAGGGGAGCGGAGATGGCCGAAGCACAGGCGGAGGGAGCCGAAGCACACACACTCAAGTGTTGACAGGATGTGCTGGATCGCCAAAATAAGAGAAAGAGCTTCCCGAAAATCTACATAGTTTTTTGTGATGTGATTCGTGTCAGGTTGCTCTATAGCAGTGTAAAACAAGAAATTAAGACCAGAAAAGTAGCATAATAGGTCCTCTTTAAGTAATGTAGAGATGAAGATTGAAGAAAAATCCAGACTGGTCTCTTCATTTTTCCCGGAGCTGTAGTACTGTAAATTAAGATTGTCCATCCCTTTACATCCTTTGTCATAAAACGATTGTGAGTTTGGCGAAAATAACTTTTTAATTATATTTTTGGGGCATTTTTCGCCGTTTTTGGATAGCAGGGTTACTGTGAAGCAGACATATAGGGGAGTTGCAGTTTCCATGGGTTTATATAGTCAAACTAAAATACTCAAAACTTAAAGGCCTACTTCACCTGTTGGAATATGAAGGTGTATTGAACTCCTATTGATCCTATTTGGTATAAATGTGCAAAAACATATGAAATCGGATCATCCTAGCCTGAGAAAAGGCAGAAAGAGTGTTTTATGGTCTCACTGTCTAACCCTACAGTTTCCTTCTTGTGACATCACAGTAAGGGTTAGGATTAACAGGACAGCTGGGCCAAGGGAAGACTGAGGGAAGAAAAACCTCATTCACTATATTATAATAGTTTTATTTATAATGATAGAGCGCCGGTTCCGTATGGGTGAAGTATTCCTTTAAAAACCGTCAACATTAAATATATCTGAAGTCTTGCTGAGTTGTTTACATTTTAACGTTATGTGGAAGAAATCACAGGCTATTGGGGATATTTTTTCTTGCTTTGATGAAATAAGTATGCATCCTTAGTGTGGACTCTATCCTATGACTCTGAGTGTGTGTTAAGTACAATGCACTAGTGTCTCCAGAGGCACTGTAGCATTGACAGCTAAGCAGAGAAGGAAGAATATCTGTTAAGAAGTTCCCCCGCTTTGAAATGTCTCCGTTGTGATGCATAACAAGAATATGGCTACCAAGAGGAATATACCCAGTGATTTACAAGGAGAATAATCAGATAGCTAGTGCTTGCCTATGAAAAGATTTTTAGTATTTCTCGTGCTGTTTCAGAAATGGATTTGTGACCAGGAGGTACCTTGCTGGAGGTTTTTTTTTTATTGAATTAAGGAATTGCCAAAAACAATTACTCTACAATGGAATATACATATTTTTTTACCCCTTTTTACCAGAACATACCCATATCCCACCCTCCCACCCAATTACAAACACACCAACATTAAGAAATGACTTCAAGAGATGGTTTTCCTTGCTGGAGTTGTAATGGGTTTTTGAGCACGTCGCTTGGCCAAAATGAGATCCATAGATGGATAGATGGATGGATGGATGGATGGATGGATAGATAGATAGATAGATAGATAGATAGATAGATAGATAGATAGATAGATAGATAGATAGATAGATACATAGATAGATAGATAGATAGATAGATAGATAGATAGATAGATAGATAGATAGATAGATAGATAGATAGATAGATAGATAGATAGATAGATAGATAGATAGATAGATAGATAGATAGATAGATAGATAGATAGATAGATAGATAGATAGATGGGTGGGTGGGTGGATGGATGGATGGATGGAAGGAATTTACTGATAATATTCATGCTTTCTATGGGATGAACCCTTCTCATTTTAGTCTCATCCTTTGCTTATAGTTTGTTCTCTAAAATATATTTCATTGAACAGATGGTTTGCCATGGAAAATGCTCAACGTATTAGAAGCACAACTCTTTAGCCATGAATTAAATATAGCATTTTCTCTCCAACAGCACCCTCTGGATTACTGCATCTCTCACCTTAATAGCTAATATATAAGATTGAGACTTCATGATACTTTCATAATATGGGTTTAATGAACTCTGTAGCCCCTGGAGCCTCTAAGCAAGAACTATAAGATTCCACACTGTAGCATTTTGCCATTAAAATAGAAACTATCCAACTTCTCCTATGAGTAAGACCAAGACCAATATTGCAAACACATCTTATCTGCACAGTCATTTGTGTTGGGTATTACTACAGTATTATAGCCTGGCACCGCCCTCTGACGTGCTTCCGCTCAATTGTCATATCCCTCCAGTAGTCAGTCTGGGTGTGCGGTATATTCTTAGGTTTGCTCCGGCGGTCCAATCAGCGAACAGAGGGAGTGGCTCAGAAGCCGGCGCATGACATACTGTCCGTCACGACCAAAACGTTATGCGATTGGTTGGCAGATCCAGAGTGGCACTGGGCAGATCCAATAGTTTTAAACTTCAACAGACATCCCGCCTTCAAGTGAGTTAATGTTTGTCAATTGGGCGATTCCAGACCTTCTGTACAAATGAAATGAAGAACGATAGTGTGGTTGGACCAGGCTAGTATTATTCTCTATCACTGGGAACAATGATGATTTATCCTACAGTCGCTGCTATCATTATTCTGAATCAGTGGAACTAGTGAGCCATAGGTACATCACTTATCATTGTCAGCGCCCAAAGAGCAAATCAAAATGCCACATTGTGTTCCCACTTTCCACCAGTTTATTGTCGCCTGAATGGTGTGTGTTTCTGTGTAGTGTGTGTGTGTGTGAGTGTGTGAGTGTGTGTGTCTGTGTGTCTGTGTTCGTGTGTTCGTGTTTCTGGTTGTGTGTGTGTGCGTGCATACGTGCGTGTGTGTGTTTGTGTCTGTCTATGTCTCTGTGTGTGTGTGTGTGTGTGTGTGTGTGTCTATGCGTGTGTAGTGTGTATGTGTGTGTTCTCCCTTATTAACCTGACAGATATTTTATATTCTGTACAGTTTGGGGCATTTCTGCTATGGGGAGCTGGCATTTAAGTCTCTCTCTCTCTCTCTCTCTCTCTCTCTCCCTAGAGACACTAAAAGCCACTTGTCTAGTGAGAAGAGCCATATCCCTGAATGAACTAATTAAGCTTCCTCAATGTCTTCGGCAAAATGGTGCCCTGAGATTTTTTTTCTGTGCTGTAGCGGTAATGAGAAAGGGAGACGGAAGGGTGGAGAAATGACAGGAAAAAGCAAAAGGGGGGAGGGGTAGACCATCAGCCTCAAATGTATAAGAAATAGGGGTTGTCACAAATTCACCCGATTTCCACCCAACAATCGATATCGTGGCACCGGTAAGGAACAGGGTATATTACAGCACATTACAGAGGAGTGTGTGTGTGTGTGTGTGTGTGTGTGTGTGTGTGTGTGTGTCTGTGTGTGCGTGCATGCATGCGTGTGTGTGTGTGTGTGTGTGTGTGTGTGTGTAGGCAATGGATTTCAAGCTTTTTTTTTCCAGTCTCTAGCGAGTTGAGGACCTGTTACATTTCCGATAAAGCCTTATTTTCTCTCCTCTTTGTGTTGGTTGCGACAAGAGTCTCATTAAAGTCCATAAACAATGCGAGATGTGCTTCCCTAATGAGCAAACTGAGCTTCTGTGGAGAGAAAAAGAGAAAAGGGGCTCTCTTGGCTCTTGTCCTTTGGAGAAAAGGCTGGCTCTAACCCATGTCAGCTGAAAACTGTATCCAGAAAGCCAGTCGCATGCATCTCAGGACTACAACAAACAACAAGGCCATTCTCACAAAAAGGGCTCGTTTGGGGTGCATCCCATTCCCATCTCTTTCGATCTCTTTGTTCCCCCCACATTTCTCTACTCTACTTCCCATGGAAATTACCAGGTTTTGCTTGCACTACATTCTGGACACAGAGAGCGAAAGTCATTTCAGTTTTGTGTTTTGTGCGCTGTGAAAAAACCTGACAGTGATTAATGAAAAATGTCTCTCTATGCTGTTGTGTTCCTTTAAGGAGTTGCATTCACAAGGGAAGTTAGAAGTCGACAAAACCTCAGGAGGTGTCTCATGGCACAGGGTGGATAACTAAGTCATCTGCTAGGCTATAGGGTTTAAAAGCAGCTGTATTGAAAGCACCAAGGCAATAACAACCACTTTTCACTGCATCAAGGACATAACTGAGTATTCTTTCTTTGAGATGAACACACACACACACACACACACACACACACACACACACACACACACACACACACACACACACACACACACACTTATTTACACCATTTGCACCTGCTATGAAAGGAGGCAGTCCCTTAGCACTGTAGTGCCAGAACTAAGAGAATACTGACATGTGATTTATAAATGCCCCCGCGGTCAAATCATTATTTTTTTTATTAGTGCTAGCTGTCTTCCTGTCTTGATTTGCCCGGTACAAAACAAAGCTTAAATGGCATAATAGAAGGTTAAAAATACATGTTCAGTGCTAAGAAAGATGGTTTCAGTTTAATAAAAAAACCTGTATAAAACTAATAACGTTCCGGAACAGAACATTTTGAATTTCCTTAGCCCATTTCCCATCAAAACCACTTTTTATATGCTTTTCCTAATATAATCATATTACCTAAAATGTTTTGATTATATTAAAATATCCAATTTGATTTGATAAATGCAGAGCGGATGTTAACAACCTGGCTTCAAATTGAGGTTTTTCTGACAGGAGCGAGAAGCTTTTTGCTTAATGTAGATGCACTTGCTTGGAGTGCTTCCTGGCTTCCTATAAAATAAATAAAAAAATAAAAAAAAATATCTGTTCGCGGGATTTTTTTGGTAAGACTCCTTAACTAAATGAGCTGCCTGCCTCCAGTAATGTCATTTGAAATTACAGAGCTCATAACTCAGTATGCATTGATTTGGAAAAAGAGGTTTGCGGTCTCTGGTGATGGGAAACCGATACCGAAAACTCAATAAAGGCGAAATCCTCCTCCTTAGAAAAAGGTGCAATCATGTCATTCTTTTCACCCTTTCTTTACAATGTCAGTGATATCTGAGCTCTTATTAGAGAGAAAGAGACACACACACACACACACACACACACACACACACACACACACACACACACACACACACACACACACACACACACACACACACACACACACAGGCCCTTTTACATTGGATACATGGGTGCAGTTTATAGTAGAGTGCTTGGGACTTAAAATGGAAAAAAAAATCAAGTTTGGAGTGCCGGGATGTTTGCAGTGCTTCCTGTAACACTATCCTGTGTGTGGACTGGAGGGGGGGGGGGGTATTCCTGAAATGACATTCGGTTTCTGGGCAACGGAGTGGCAGCTGTGCATATCTGTGTGTCCATGGAGTGGAGGGGGTGATAAAAGCCCATTGATGCAGCTGTGTTTAAACAGGGAGATTGCAGTTCGATCGGTGGCTCGAGAAATCCTCTGACCCAAGAAAATGGAGGGAAATAACTTTGCTTTAAGATTCCTGTATTTTTTTTTTTTTTTTTTTAACCTTTATTTTTCCAGATAAAACATTAAGAACAGTTTACTATTAACAATATTGTTCTGGAAATCTTGTGGTACTGGATGTAAAATGCTCTAAGACTGACTCAAACACTGCATAACAACAAAATAAATGACTTGTATACAACTTTAAAATCACAGCAATTTCATATTTTGAATATATTTTTATCAGTTACAATGAATTGCATATATTTCATAAATACACACATAACAAAGCAGCTGTTATAGTGTATACTGTAGTACATGAATTCCCTTGAAAATGTATCCAACCTATTCTTTATAGCATTTAGTGAAGGGGACTTAACCACATTTTCTGGAAGCTCGTTCCATATTTTAACCGCACATATTGTATTACATATTATTGCACATAAGAGATTTCCTCTCTTATCTGACTAACATGTTTTGAGTGACAACTTTTAAAGAATTCCCTCTTGTTTGTCTGTTTGTTTATTCAGAAAAAACAAAGTTGTACGCTAACATATTGAGAATGAATGGATGTCTGTTTTATATCACGTTCCTACTGTGGCCTTAACAAAAATAGAAAGAAATATTGTAAGGGCATCACAGGGGTTGTCTCTTCAGTGCAAGGTCATACTGGTTGGCATGGCAGTTTCTAAGAAATGAAAGAGGTTTACTCATTGAGAATGCTTTCATAAAATAAAACACACACTCTTCTGTCTGTGTCAATAGTTAATTTAATGTACAAATGCACCCGTTGACCCTCAACTATTTTTTCTGCAGTTTCAAATAGAAGAAAAATTTCCTTTTGAATATGACTTTATATGGTTATATAATTTCTTCTGACACATAATGCTAGACTTTCCCTGCGTTCCAATCCCCATACTTCCCTACTATTTAGTATGCCAGAAAAAGATTTAGAATGTCCCAATACATGCACGTCAATTGTAGTATGCTGAAAAAACATAAATGCCACACTAACTCCAATATCGTTTTGAAGTATTCATCTTTATTCTTGACATTTCTTGACATGATGAAAAAAAAAATCTTCCTTTTTTTTCTCTCCCGTCTGTGGCCCTAAAACTCTTCTGTACTTTAGTATGTAGTGTAGTAAAAAGACTAAAACTCTTCTGTACTTTAGTATGTAGTGTAGTAAAAAGACTAAAACTCTTCTGTACTTTAGTATGCAGTGTAGTAAAAAGACTAAAACTCTTCTGTACTTTAGTATGTAGTGTAGGAAAAAGAAAGAGTATGTGATTTGGAACGCAGGGTTTGAAACGGAGAAACAGAGGTCGAAAACTGTACTCACACAAGACATGTGTAGCTTATTTAATTTAGAATATACAGAGCTAGGGCTGAAAGACAATTAAGTTTTATCTTGTATGGACTTCCCGGTGAATCATATGGTAATTTTTCCACATTTAATTGCTCCACAAATTTCTGTTATCCAAATTAAGGTAGCAAGATAGACACTTATTTTTTTTGAAAATGAGTTAGTGAAGGTTATGCTTTCACGCAGTACAGTGACATTGGTTTTCAAGACATAACAACATTGAGATTCAAAGCATATTCTCTATAACCCTGTGCAGAACTGTCTTTCATTTCCTTGCCTTAGAAAAATAGTTTTGGTGATCTCGTCTCACTAAAAGTTAATTATAATTTAGTTGAAAATCTTCAAACTGTTTAAAAACACAGAGAACTACATTTGATTTTCTCTGTGGGGAAATTCTCCCTCCTTTTGTCTTCCATTTTTAAGCTTATTTTGAATGCCATACAAATGTTGCCCTCTAGAATAGGGTCTTGCTTGTTTTTGGGATCTATTATTGCAATTAAAACGCAACATGTCTCTGTATGTACAATGCAGTCATAGTAAAAACTCTTAAAGGTGCTACAAGGAACTTTTAAATATTTCTGAAACAGTCTCATTTTTCCTCTGATGATCATGAATCACATGTAACAGCAAACGAGACCATCCGTGCAAAGAATGCTATTTTTATATAGTTTTTCTTAATGCCTTTATCATTGGTATGCGCTCAGCCAGGAACTACAGCTGGTGTAATAAAAACACTACCACTTTTGGTCCAAAGGGGGCGCTAGAATCAACCCAAACTGAAAGTTCCTCTGAGCACCTTTAACATTACCAACATAGTATACTTTCTTGAATTGGGTTCGAGAAGAATTGCCCATAAAATCTATAAGCTCAGATCAGGTTTTAAATGTGCCCTACGTTGTAAGATACATCTCAAATGTCATAGTACCAATTGGATTTATCTGTATCGTTTTCATAGGACACAGGGGGCGGGGGAGGGAGAGGGGGGGCACGGACTCTAGGTCTCATTTATGGGCCCATGCTGAGCACTAATTCATATCTGTAATTACAGGCAGATGCACTTTACACCGCCGCACTTGTTCTTGTAGACTTTTGATGCCAATCTTCAATGGAAAATAATTAACATCTAATTTTACCCTCAGCAATGTAGCATCACCGTGCGAGTGCGGTATTATTAGGTGTGTGTCTGTGTGTGTGTGTGTGTCTGTGTCTGTGTGTGCGCGTTATTGCCTATGCCTATGTGTGTGTGTGTGTGTGTGTGTGTCTGTGTCTGTGTGTGCGCGCGTTATTGCCTACGTCTGTGTGTGTGTGTGTGTGTGTGTGTGTGTGTGTGTGTGTGTGTGTGAGATAAGAAGAAGAAGAAGCGTGATGTTTCCAGGAAATGCCTAACGGAGGATATCTAGGCAGCCATTAGTTACTTGTTGACACTGTTGCTACTCAGCCAGGGGATGGGGAGATGGAGGTTGGAGTATAACGGAGCCACTCTACCCTGGCTTGGCCTCATTAATCAATGTCCCCCACCCCTCCCTCCCTCGCTTGTTATGGGTAGAGAGGGGGGGGGGGGGGTGTGGGGGGGAGAATCCTTTGTCCATTTTTGGAGAATAGTGTTTTGGCTTTGACACACGCACACACACACACACACACACACACACACACACACACACACACACACACACACACACACACACACACACTTTGATGCATCTAGCTAGCTTGCATCCCAGTTGGTGTCCAGGAAATATGGTACATAGCAATTCTTTTTTTTTCTCTGTCCCTACAGTGTGAAATCTCATCGCGGGCTAATTTAGGAATTCATTAACCTACATAGGAGTTATGCCACATCAGCTGTGAGTTAGCCGAAGGGGGTTATCCATTCCCTAATAGACTTATTATGAATACTACATACAAGCTCCGGAAAACATGAAGAGGCCACTCCAAATGTTCAGTGTCACTTGTTTTACTATTTAGAGGCATATGTTTGAGTAGAATGAACATTTTGGTTTTATTCTACAAACTACTGACAACAATTCTACCAAATTCACAATAAGAATATTGTCATTAAGAGCAAGTAATGTAGAGATAAAGATTTAAGAAAAATCCGGACTGGTCTCTTTATTTATGTCTTTCTTTATTTTACTGTGATATATCTCAAGGGCTGCTTAGATACAAATATTTCAGGTTGGGGGGAAACAAATCTTCTATCTTTCTCTTTAACCACTGATGAATTTCTCTTGCTGAGGTTTTCGTTATGAATGGGAGTGGAAAGATTGAAATTCCCCACAAGAATTTCATTATCATTTTATGAGGCAAATGTTTCTTCTTTTTTGGGATAGAGAGATGTATTTAATGAGAGATAAAACTGAGGCTGACAAGTATGTTTTATTACCAAATGGAACTTGTTTTTTCTCGCAGACTTTACAAAGTTTAGAGAAGATAGATCACAAAGATAATTTCTCAACTTGGCTTCAAAGCTCTTAGTTATACGTTTTTGGCGTGTAGAAACACTATGATCAAAAGGCTTTCTCTAATATGTAAGTTAAGTTACTTTATTAGTCAATTTTTACATTGAAATTTGTCTTTCCGCATATCCCCCTCTCAAGTTACCACACTTCGGAGGGGGTTAAGAGCGCTTGGTCAGCCATAGTACAGCGCCCCTGGAGCAGTTTTGGGGTTAAGTGTCTTGGTCAAGG
The DNA here is from genome assembly GCA_949357725.1 of Hyperoplus immaculatus. Classification (NCBI taxonomy): domain Eukaryota; kingdom Metazoa; phylum Chordata; class Actinopteri; order Uranoscopiformes; family Ammodytidae; genus Hyperoplus; species Hyperoplus immaculatus. Next base: position 2,485,245 of record OX442362.1, read on the forward strand.
ACACAATGGTAGAGATGGTGGGCACCGTAGACGTAATACCAGCCACTTCTAGTTTTACAACTAACACCCTCCTGTCCGGTGCCGGGGATCCAACCAGCGACTTCATGGTTATGGTCGGCCACCTTTCCTCTAGGCCACCCATGTATGCTTTGTTCGATTTAAGGAAACAGGCCTCCGAAAAGACTGGATATTTCAATATTTTGTAATTGAGTGTAGTAACAGGGTCTAAGTGTCCTTACAGGCATATGTCAGTGGTGATTTATCTGCAGCTTAACTTAGCTTATCAAAGTTGTCTGTACTGATGAGCGTTAAGGGTTGAAGGGCTGCTGTGACGGGGCTTAAACCTTGACATGCATGCAAGGCAATCCATCTTCCACACTGTCAAAATCAGAACTCTGTAAGCCTGACCAAAACGAAAGATTTAAATTTAGGACATTTGTAAGATTGGAAATTACACTGTTCTATGGTATTATATTAAAGGTTCTACCAGGGACTTCTAAATATCTCTGAAACAGTCTCACTTTTCCTTCTGATGATCATAAATGACATGTAACAGCAAACGAGACCATCAGTGCAAAGAATGCTGTTTTTTTTTGTTTTTTTGGCATTTTTTATACTTTATTGATAGTGTAGAGACAGAGTTGAAATGGGGCAGAGAGGGGAGTGACACGCAGAGAACGACCACGGGCTGGAATCGAACCCGAGTCCGCTGCTGGCCGAGGCCCATAGGGGGTACGCCCTACCAACTAAGAATGCTGTTTTTATAATAGTTTTTCTTAATGCCTTTGTCTTGGGTAGGCTCACCCAGGAACAACAGCTGGCGTAGGAAAAACACTATCGCTTTTGTCCAAAGGGGGCGCTTGAATTAACAGAAACTGAAAGTTCCTTGGAGCAACTTTAAACCTAATTTGAGACAGATCAATTTTTCAAGTTATCATTTCTAGATATTCTGTCGATAGGGTTTACTCTACGAAACTAAAATGAAGATGTCAGAGGCAAAAATCTTTCCAACCTGTGTAATTGGAATTGATCAACAATCCATTTTACCCTCCGTAGGTAAGTTATGGTCAATTTCCAGCTTTAATTATAGAATAGATCTTCCAGCGAATATTTCCTGCATTGCAATAACACTCAGTAACTTTAATGAATACATAATGAGTTGAGAGAAATAATGATCATATTTTGATGATTAAAAACTCAAATGGTGAAAGAAATTGCATTTTTCAGCAATTTGAGAAGTTGCTTTCTTTTTCAGGCAACTTCAGTCGATCTGTTAATTGACGAAAAAATGTCAGTCCTCCTTGTAAAACTCTATATCAAGCCTCGATACTGTTTAAGACCCAAAATATGTCTAGGAGATTTGAGCCGCGCCTCTTTTACATTTTAGTGCTATGCTTTTTTTTTTTTTTTTTTTTTTTTAAGATATTTTTTTTGGCATTTTTTTGCTTTATTGACAGTGTAGAGACAGAGTTGAAATGGGGCAGAGAGGGGAGTGACATGCAGAGAACGACCGCGGGCTGGAATCGAACCCGGGTCCGCTGCTGGCTGAGGCCCATGGGGGGGGGGGGGGGGGGGGGGGGACGTCCTACCAACTGAGCTAAGGGCGCCCCCTTTAGTGCTATGCTTCAGTAAACTCTGTATATTAAATGAAGAAAAAAAAGTGACAAGTTAAAGGGTGCAACCGATGGAGGGGAACACATTAACATGGGGCCTCAGGATCCTTCAACTCTAGTGAGGTTTAAAAAGTCCTCAGGGGATTTCAGACCATATCTCTTGGGTGTCAGGTCACTCGTTAGACAAGCCATGTGCTGCTTGCATTAAATGGTAAAATGGTAAATGGACTTGACTTATATAGCGCTTTTTAGCCGATTTTCTCAGCCCCAAATCACTTTACATCTCTTACCACATTCATCCATTCATACATACACTCATACACCGATGGCAGCATTAACCATGAACAAGTAATCCAGCTCTTTGATAAAATTCTGTCTACTTTTTTTTCATGCTTTATTTAATGCTTTTATTGGATAGTTTTGGAGAGACAGAGGTGAAATTGAGTAGAGAGAGAGATGAATGACATGCAGAGAACGACCATGGGCCATTTAAAATGTTTATTTTTCTGAGAGGTTAGACCATCTGGGGAAATCTTGGTTGGGCAATGTTAATGAGCAAACACTCTTCCAATAGAACCACTGTAAACAATAGGAGGGTTGTGTTTGTTATGGTCAGGGTCCCTTTGTGATTATGAGAAATCTTTTTGAAATGTCCATGGCCTAAAATGTACTTGGAGTTCAATCTAGATTATCCCTGTATAGGTTACAATAAAAAAAGCTTAACGTTGCATTCATTGATTCTTGGCCACTTGAGGTGCCAGCAAAAAGCCATCTAAAATATCACCACTACATCGAGTTGCTACAGTTCCCATGGCAGGAAACAATTGCCCATTCACAGATCCAACAGACTCACTCACAGCAACAATAGCAGTCATTAAGAGTTGTATTTGCTGCCTCAGTTTGATGAATAAATCGACTATTCATTCTCAGGGGATTGGTGTGTGTGTTGGGCAGGTTGTTTTACAATGGGTTAGCTTTGTTGCTGGAATCAGACAATTGCCTGGACAATACCTCAATTCAATTCAGTTTATTTAAGAAGGGGACAGTGCAAATTAAGGGCCTACATGTTGCACAGTTGTGATGTCAACTGTGCAAAATGTAGGGTGAGACAGTGAGGGCATAAAACACTCTTTCGGCCTTTTCTCAGGCTAGGATGAACCGATTTCTAAAATGGTTGCACATTTAAACTACATAGGATCTCAGAGTTCAATACACCTTCATGTTCCCACCGGTGAAGTAGGTCTTTAATAAAACACATGATCATACATGGGTTAAACATGCCAGAATTAGCCAAAAAAATGTGATTTTTCATCTGAAGTCCCCTGACATCGATGTTAAAAGTACAA
>OX442362.1:2490703-2513203 GCA_949357725.1 Hyperoplus immaculatus
TTGACTTCACCTGAGACAATGAGTCAGCCCGGCAGATTTGTGCCAAAGGGGGGGGCTAGAGGTGATACACACACACACACACACACACACACACACACACACACACACACACACACTGTACTGTGGACATTTTGCACATGCTGTGTCCTTTAGCTGCATTAATCGATTTTTCTGTCACTAGGGAGCAGAGAGAAACATTGTGTGACACACAGACCTAACACATCCAGCGCCTTGTAAAGTGGTTATGACTAATATCGTCTTCTAGTCTAGCAGACCTATTTTTTTTTATTATTATTTAAACAGGTAAATCCCATCGAGACCGGAGACTCTTTTTCAAGGGAGACCTGTTCCCACACACACATTCACACACAGATAGTACAGGCTAACTATCCACATTCACAAGATGCAAGGCGGGTGAAGTGTCTTGCCCAAGGACACAACAACCATGGCACAAGTGGCAGGGCGGGGATCGAACCGCCAACCCTTAGATCATTGGCCGACCCGCTCTACCACCTGAGCCACAGTCGCCCCATCTAGCAGACACAGAGCAAGGATGCATTTAGCCCTTAATGTGTTAGCTGTTTGGTTTTGGGTAGAGAGGGCACTGCATGTTTATCACAGGGTTTTACATTCATTTTTGGCATTTTCAAGCTTAATTAGATAGTACAGAGTTGTAATGGGGAGACAGAGAGAGAGGGGGATGACCTGCAGTAAAGGTCCACGGGTCGGATTTGAACCCGTGACCACTGCAACGAAGGCCGGAGCCAATATGGTACGCGCTCTATCCACTACACCACCAGAGCCCCCCGTTAATGTGCATTCCCAAGGCTTTACAGGTGCAGAGAGGGGAATGACATGCAGCGAACTGTCATTCTAACCCAGGTCTGCTGTGAAGAGGACTGAGCATTGTAGGATAAAAATAATTGGCAGATTCGACTACAGAAGGATTTTGCTTCAACAAATAGAAAATTCAATATTCACCCACATTTTCAACATGTATTCAGCGATAAGAGGTTTTGACAGGAATGAGGACCTTGTTTGAAGTCCTTCCACACAAATGTAGGGCAAACTTGAATGCTCTGCTAGCTATTCAAATATCTCCCTATTCAAACGGTCCTAATGTGTCAAATGAAATAAATTGATTTCCCTCCCTCCATTAAAATGGAAAGTACATTTTGAGATATCCGTCATATTAACCGTTATTTCAGACCTGACTGTCGAACGAGGATCCAATAAACATGGGCTGAATATGCTCCGAAATATTCCTTCTCTTGTCATTTTTGGGAAACTCTCGCAAATTATTTTCTTCAGTTTTTCCTTAGGGTTATGCCTCACACACACTCAATCTCACACACACACACACACACACACACACACACACACACACACACACACACACACACACACACACACACACACACACACACACACACACACACACACACACACACACACACACACACACACCTCTTTCCCCTTGGCCACGGTTGGTCAGGCTTGCTCCATGCTTCATTTCTCCATTATATAGGTTCTGAGCATTTCACAAAATACAGTTCCACTATCAGCGACCTCTTGCTGTCTATCACACACACACACACGCACACACACACACACACACACACACACACACACACACACACACACACACACACACACACACACACACACGCACACACACGCACACACACACACACACACACACACAGTCTCATGCTGGTTTGGAAGGTTGGGAAAGTCTAGACATTCTGGAATAAGAACCCAGACAATTCTCCATTCCAAAATATGGACTGTCTGCAACCGACCGCTGTTAGGGTGAATGTTCCTTCTGTTTTGGTAGCAATAGAGGCACAGGGTCGTGTGTGTGTGTGTGTGTGTGTGTGTGTGTGTGTGTGAGTGAAATGGTGGTTGTGTGTGTAATTTGTGAGTGTGTGTGTGTCTCAGTGTGTGTGTGTGTGTGTGTGTGTCTCAGTGTGTGTGTGTGTGTGTGTGTGTGTGTGTGTGTGTGTCCGTCCTTGGGATAGTAAGAAGGCATCCATCTTTGTCAGACTTTCAGCAGTCTTGATGGACGTAGGTGTTAACTGAGTTTTACCTGTTATGTCTGTACACTTTGAGTCAATTAGCATTAAGCTAGTTCTAGCATTCCTGGGTTTGTTTTGGGCACAACGTAGGCCCTTGAAAGGACGCTTTCATAGGTTCAATGCACATCATTTTATGTGTATTGCTATAAGGCAACTAATTCGAAAAGGATTACAAAAGCAAATTATTTAAAGGTGCAGTGTGTAATATGACATCATCAAGAAAGTTCTACAAAGTTCTAGAATGTAACGCTCCCTGGGTAACCCCAACCCTTTAGAATAATAACAGAAGCTACCGTGGCCTTCAAGGACAAGAACAATTCTAAATTTTAAACAATGCACCTGATGACATTCCAACTATGACATTTTCAAGATGGTGGCACTAGGCCTTGGTCCAAAATATGCAGAAATATGGACATATATGAGACCCTTTCTAAGAAAAAAAAGGTTTCAGCTATTATGCACTAAATTAAATGTACTTATGGATATTATAATTACTTTCTACAAAATCTGCTAGGAAATAAAACCCAAAATTCTACACACTGCAGGTTTAATCTAGCAATATTTGCATCCATGATTTTCTCTTTCTTTCTGTACATACAGCTCTGGAAAAAATTAAGAGACCACTCCAAATATTCAGTGTCTCTCGTTTTAGTATGTATATGTTTGAGTAAAAGGAACATTTTGGTTTTATTCTACAAACTACTGGCAACATTTCTACCAAATTCCCCACCAAAAATATTGTCCTCAAAGAGCATTTCCATTAAGTAATGTAGAGATGAAGATTGAAGAGTAATCCAGACGGGGCTCTATTTTTTCCCGGAGCTTTACATATATATCTTTTGAAAGATTCCAGCTACCTATTGAGCATAATAACAACCCCATTAAAAATCCATTTCAATGGATTATTGCCAATGCTATTCGAGCCTTTACAGAATAATAAAAAACTACAACTTAAAAGTGTTTGAGAATGTAGCATTGCAAACAAGCACACTGGCCCCATCTGCGATATAGAAGGTCATCTCAGTCATTAGTTGTTTGCGGACATGTTGGTATCATCCTTGTGGGGTATTGCTGGCCTTGTGCACTTTTTCTAACCCCCCCAGTGAATGGACCGTGTGTGTGTGTGTGTGTGTGTGTGTGTGTGTGTGTGTGTGTGTGAAGATAGCCTTCACTATATTGCACTTTGTATCCTTCCCTGTAAAATGGCAACACTTCCTGTGGGTCAAGAACAATATATATTCACAAAAAAAAACTACAAAGAAAGGAATTGCATCTAGGAAATCTAGTTTTTCTGGTACTGCTCATATAATATAATATAATATAATATAATATAATATAATATAATGTAATGTAATATAATGTAATATAATATAATATAATATAATATAATATAATATAATATAATATAATGTAATATAATGTAATATAATATAATATAATATAATATAATATAATATAATATAATGTAATATAATGTAATATAATATTCAAGGTAAATGCATATTAAAGGTGCAGTGTGTAATATGACATCATCAAGAAAGTTCTACAAAGTTCTAGAATGCAACACTCCCTGGGTAACCCCAACCCTTTAGAATAATAACAGAAGCTACAGTGGCCTTCAAGGACAAGAACAATTCTAAATTTTAAACAATGCACCTGATGACATTCCAACTATGACACTTTCAAGATGGCGGCACTAGGCCTTGGTCCAAAATATGCCGAAATATGGACATATATGAGACCCTTTCTAAGGGAAAAAATAATAATTAAAAAAAAATGTTCAGCTATTATGCACTAAATTAAATGTACTTATGGATATTATAATTACTTTCTACAAAATCTGCTAGGAAATAAAACCCAAAATTCTACACACTGCAGGTGTAATCATATGCATAATGAGCAATGCATGTTTTATGTAGTGCTATTATCAGAATTCTTAAGAGTTCTATTCATTAGAGCCATTGAGCGGTATGCATAGATGCAATTAATGATCGAGACATGCCCATGGACATCACCACTAAGATTATGTTAGTATCAAATGAAGTAGGACATTGATATCCTAAGAACTCTGTGAAAAAGACTGTGGCTCAGGTGGTAGAGCGGGTTGGCCAATGATCAGAGGGTTGGAGGTTCGATTCCCGCCCTGCCACTTGTGTCATGGTTGTTGTGTCCTTGGGCAAGACGCTTCACTGACTTCCTCGTGTGAATGTGTATGACTGCTGTATGTTTGAGGTGGTGGTCGGAGGGGCCGTAGGTGCTGAATGGCAGCCACACTTCAGCCACCGGTATGACTGTGTGAATGAATGGAACTTGGAACCCTGTAAAGTGCTTTGAGTGCCTAGAAAAGCGCTATGTAAATCCAATCCATTATTATTTTAAAAGAAAACAAGGCTGAAGGTTGGCCATTGAATTGGTGAATGGCTAAACAAATCCTTGGGTTATTGGAAGAACAAGAACCAAGTTTTTAGTTGCCTCGCTTTTCACTTCACCTGAAGTTCATTTGAATCAAAGTAGAACGCAATGACAAATAATGATAAATACGTAGATATAATACAATCATAATTTAAATATCTGACAGTTTTATTCGTCTCAAGACGACATATCCAGTCTCAGTCAAATGGGGGGAATCCCTTAACAGAAGCACTTGGCTGGTTACTATGGCTTCTGGTATTTCAATCCTTGTATTTTTGAAATCATAATAATGTCCAACCATAACTCATATGACAATGATTTATTAACATGGACATCTTACATGGAATTTTTTTATGTACTGTACTCCTATCTGCCTCATACTCACAGCTAGTTAATCCATATGCACTGCAGCACGGTTACATACCTTGAGTGTTTAAAGCTGGGGTGGAGAATTTGGGGAGAAAATAGCAGTTGGGATAGAGATTTGAATCCAAATACCTCAACCACTCCACTTGTTCTCTTTGGTCCCTCCCCTATGGTCTCTCCCTGACACGCTCTGCACCAACAACGTCGCTGCCAAAGTGAACGGACAGTCCCAACAGCCAATAAGAACAGAGAATCAGATTTTTTAGAATCGGAGCCTCGCTCTGATTGGTCAAAGTGTACCGCTCATGTTAATTTTGACCAATCAGAAATCACATACCCCAGCTTTAATGTAACCCTCTTGCGAAACAACTTTTTGAAATTGTTGATCTTAGTCAAGTTTCTAGCAACGTTCGCCAAAATGATGATCCAACCCACGCACCCCGAACTCCCAAAAGACAGTAGTGCATCATCAGCCACTGCTATCAAATCTCTGCGGAGGTGTGAGAGCGCTTTGGGAACGAGTACCACACCCAGTCTTATCATCAGGCTTATTAGGTGGATTAACACTACAGTACAAGCAAGAGGAAGATACAATCACTGATGTACCAAGCAGAAAATGAATGCCAAAGTTATCTAGCTGTGAGTATGAGACAGATAGGAAAACAGGTACAGTACAAAAATAAAACAAAAAACAAAAATATAATGTGTACACACGTAGTCACAGCCTATGCTCAATACTTTGTCGTGGCACCTTTGGCAGCAATAACAGACTCAAGTCTTTTGGAATATGAAGCCCTTGCTAGTCACAGTCAGCTCTTTAAAACAGCCAACCATGAAACCTGTCTTTCTTTCTCTCTTTCCCTCAGTCCACATTGCATATTCCAGCCCTCATGCTGTTTCCAGCTCTTGACAATGAAATTGCTGCTCCTTGCTGCATCACAGTCCCACTGCATTGCGTCCCTTTCTGTAGCTCTGTGTCCTTTATGACTATACTGCCAATTCTGTTTCTCTGTTTTTATGGCCAGATGTATGTGACTTTGCCAGAGTCCACTGGCAGATGTGCTTTTACAGTAGCTCTCTGAAGGAACATTCCCTATCTATCTATCTATCTATCTATCTATCTATCTATCTATCTATCTATCTATCTATCTATCTATCTATCTATCTATCTATCTATCTATCTATCTATCTATCTATCTATCTATCTATCTATCTATCTATCTATCTATCTATCTATCTATCTATCTATCTATCTATCTATCTATCTATCGAGCCCTCATAATGCAAAGCAGCATTATTTACTTGGCCGTTGAATGGAACAAACCCATTGATAAAACCCGGTTTCCTATTTCCTGACTGATGCTAAGTAGTGTGGAGGCATTGGACAGTGGCCCATTTGTACTGTCCCGTATAGTAATGCTCTTGTTCTCCCAACAGACACTCTGCCTTGTTTTGTGCATAAGGAAACTATATGGACACACTGTTTGATCTAGTACAGTGACACAGTCCAGGGAAGCTTTGGGGGGGGTGGTCACATTCTTTTTTTTAAAGATAATTTTTTGGCAGTTTCAAGCTTTGTTTGACAGTACAGAGGTGACATGGTGAGACAGAGAGAGGGGGGATGACCTGCAGTAAAGGTCCAATGGTCGGATTTTTAAAATAAATCACACATTCTTTTAAGAGGTACAGTCATCTGAAATCGACAGTTGCATCTCTTTAAAATGAACTTAAAAAATAAAGATGTGCCGCCATTTTGAAATACTTTGGGTTGATTGATGGGATTGGTTTCATGCTCAACCCAACCAACTCTTTATCAATGAAAAGATTGCATTTATTTATCATGAAGCTGAATAACTTTAAGACTGAAAGTTATTCATACAAAGTAGCCTATTGCAGAGTCTTAAAACCACACCAAAGTGTTAGTGTTTCTATGCGTCTGTCTGTCTACCCTTTCTTGTTGACTTATTTGAACAGTATCCTGTTCCTTTCAATGTGTGCCACTGCTGCACTCAGGCAAACATTGGGAGTCTGGTAAGAAATGACAAAACTTGCCCTTGGAGACTTGTCAGAGAGAGAGAGAGAGAGAGAGAGAGAGAGAGAGTGAGAGAGAGAGAGAGAGGGAGAGAGAGAGAGTGAGAGAGAGAGAGAGAGGGAGAGAGAGAGAGTGAGAGAGAGAGGGGGGAATGACATGCAGAGAACGACCACGGGCTGGATTCAAACCTGGTTCTCGGATATCTACGGATATGTGGACGAGTGAAGGGTGTGTGTGTGTGTGTGGGGAGGGGGGGTGTGTGTGAATATGTCAGTTGTGTATGGCAGAAGTTCAATTTCACTGCGGAATGCGGCGTTGGTATATTTATACTGCCGGTATAAGGCCAACAAAACCCCGCCATGCACCCCTGCACGGCTCAAAGTGCTCTCAACAAGCTCATGCTATGATATAAACGATCAGGTTTTCAGTTTCAGGGATTTTCTTCGGGCCCATTATCTCAAATATGTGTTGGAGGTGAGGGAGCACTGGTAGGGGGGCAGATCAGTTGTATTTCAATAGCACATTAGATGATAAATTCAGGTTTTAGTTGTAATGTGAACAATGCCTGGATTCCTCTTTGATCAGAGTATGGGAGACATAATAGGATAGTAACAGGAGACGCATTATACTTTTCCCCCAAAGCAGGTGTGTGTGTGTGTGTGTGTTTTTTAACGTTTTTTACAGTGGTAGTGTGGTTGTGTGGAGAAAACAAATGGCCTAAGTCTGTTGGAGTGGCTGGGACACTGCAGCCCTAGTGAGCAGCCTCTTGGGGGTCCAGATAGATGAATGGGGCTTGTCTATGGGCAGCTGCTGTCCATTGTCTGACTTGACGACTGCTGGAATTCCAACCCTAGTAGCATTTTCCCATTGAGCTATTTGTCCGGGTGCACTTTTTTTGATGATGTCTTTAAAGGTGCTCAGGGAACTTTTATGTTAATTCTAGAAACTCCTTTGGACAAAAGCGGTAGTGTTTTTCCTACGCCATGCAGCTGTTGTTCCTGGGTGAGCCTATACCCATGACAAAAACATTAAGAAAAACTACATAAAAAATAGCATTCTTTGCACTGATGGTCTCGTTTGCTATTTATTACATGTACATTTATGATCATCAGAGGAAAAATGTTGAGATGAGACTGTTTCAGAAATATTGCAAAGTTCCTCGTATAGCGCCTTTTAACTTGCCTTGATCTCACCCCCCCCCAGGAAAAATGGTCTTTTATGCCTTTTAAACTTAATTTTTTTCGCCAGTCCAAAACCTCTGCATCGATTAGTTGGATTTTGAGGGCTTTAGTAGTAGTAAAGCCTCCTGCTGATTCAGCTGAATTTCATAGGGGGCTAGAATTTCAAAGAACACAGTCAGATATGTGCTTCGTTGCGCGCTCGATTCGCTCCAATTTTTGGGTCATCAATGCTCATTTCTCATGCACGGAGTGAAGCGCTACCCTCCAGTGAGTTTTCTGCTGCAGTCATTTTATTTTTTCAAATATATATATATATATATATAGGCTATATATTTTTTTAAAGATTATTTTTGACATTTTTATTCTTTATTAGACAGTGTTGGAGAGAGAGAGAGAGAGAGAGAGAGAGGAGAGAGAGAGAGAGTGAGAGAGAGAAGAGAGAGAGAGAGAGAGAGAGAGAGAGAGAGAGAGATGGAGTGGGGCAGAGAGATGGAGTGGGGCAGAGAGGGGAATGACATGCAGAGAACGACCACGGGCTGGATTCTAACCCGGGTCTGCTGTGAAGGCAGGCGTGTGCGTGTGTGTGTGTGTGGGGGGGGATTTAACCACTACACAACAAGCACCCCCAGTAATATATAACTGTTGTCCTCAAAGAACTTCTTTCATCAAGCATGGCATGCGTCGTCTTAAGCAAGTATGTGAGGGACACATGGAGTATATAAATAGACATCAGTGTACTATCTGTATGGTATGTTCAATTTGAAAGACACAAATCTCTAAGTATGCAACAAGCACTGCAAATCACCAGGCTGTCCTCTTGCATTTTCAGCTGTGTGGCTCTAATAAGAAAGTGAAATGGGCCAATTAAAGTTCCCCTCTTTAGCTGATGCTCTTACTGCAAATTACAGACATTGCTACAGGCTCTTTTGAAAAAACAAATTACCGGCGTCTTGCAAATCAAGTCAGACGTGAGGAAAGATCTAACAGGTATTCTCGGCTTTTAGCGTATGTGCCTGAATTATGTTTGCATTCAACAGTATTACAGTGATTATCTGATGTTGCATAGATGATAACATATTTTATTCCATACCTGGGATGAGTTTATGAGACTAGGCTGTAGTTTTTGATGCATGTTTAGCTATGTATAAGCTATTGATATGTATAGATATATATATATACTCATAAAAAGCACAATTTACTTTATATGTATCTAACAATGTGAGTTTATATCAGTGTGCATTTAAGGCACACTCACCAAGCCCTCCATTTTTCTGAGCCAACTGTAGTCTGACACGCGAACCCACGTCATAATTAAAACACAACCAACGGGCCTTTTTCTGCATGAATCATTCAAGCAGTTTCCATGTTCCTCGAGAAAACGAACACGTCTGGAAATAGACGTGTTGAAAGTGCTGATGAGCAGATGTGAAAAAACATGGATGCATCACTGATGGCCTCGCTGCAGTTACTACAGGCGTTTCCAACCCTATCAACTGGCAATGTGAATATGTAGAGAAACAATGTAACTCATTCATTCATTCATTTGCATGTGGCTCACTTCATGGTTGCGTTCCGAATCGCATACTCTTTCTTTTTTCTATTCTACATACTACATCTGACCATCAAAATAATCTAGTTAGGATGCAGTAGGCATACTATTGGGACATACTTTACTCTCTTATTTCATCATAACATTGCGCCTTGATCTTGCCTCTTGCTTTTATATCTGTCGCATCCCCGTTTGTTTTCATATGGAGGCTTCGTCGATGTGACGTCACTTCACGTGCACACTGGATTGTGGGTCAGAATCGCCCAAATAGGATGCAGTTTTCAACACTAACAATCTTGGCCGCATGAAGTAGGACATCCGGGTACTTCTAACCATCCTAAATCTGGCCACAAGAATCGGGACATCCTAAATCTTTTTTCTACATACTATACTCAACAAAAATATAAACGCAACACTTTTGTTTTTGCTCCCATTTTTCATGAGATGGACTTAAAGATCTAAAATTCATTCCAGATACACAATTGTACCATTTCTCTCAAACATTGTTCACAAATCTGTCTAAAGGTGTGATAGTGAGCACTTCTGCTTTGCTGAGATAATCCATCCCACCTCACAGGTGTGCCACATCAAGATGCTGATCTGACATCATGTTTAGTGCACAGGTGTGCCTTAGACTGTCCACAATAAAAGGCCACCCTGAAATGTGCAGTTTTGTCTCACAGCAAAATGCCACAGATGCCACAAGCATTGAGGGAGCGTGCAATTGGCATGCTGACAGCAGGAATGTCAACCAGATCTGTTGCTCGTGCATTGAATGTTCATTTCTCCACCATAAGCCGTCTCCAGCAACTTCGCACAGCCATTGAAGAGGAGTGGACCAACATTCCACAGGCCACAATTGACAATCTGATAAACTCTATGCGAAGAAGATGTGTTGCACTGCATGAGGCAAATGGTGGTCACACCAGATACTGACTGGTTCTGAGTCCCCAGACCCCCAATAAAGCACAAAAATGCACATTTCAGAGTGGCCTTTTATTGTGGACAGTCTAAGGCACACCTGTGCACTAATCATGATGTCAGATCAGCATCTTGATGTGGCACACCTGTGAGGTGGGATGGATTATCTCAGCAAAGCAGAAGTGCTCACTATCACACATTTAGACAGATTTGTGAACAATGTTTGAGAGAAATGGTAATATTGTGTATCTGGAATGAATTTTAGATCTTTAAGTCCATCTCATGAAAAATGGGAGCAAAAACAAAAGTGTTGCGTTTATATTTTTGTTGAGTGTATATAGTAGAAGGTGTGCGATTCGGAACGCAACCCATGTGTTTACCAAGCCCCAACCACAGCGAGTTCTACCAGCATCCAATAAGGAAGTGACACACATTGCAGTACCTTCTGGTGGCCACTGGGGGTGGTACAAAGACTGAGCAATTTTTCTTTGACTCACTTGTTAGATAGGCCGTTTTCAAAGTCTTATTAAACCTATTTAAATCCTCGTCCACAAAAACATTCTAGTCTGTATGTTTAGGTCATATCTCCATGACAACACTGAGAGGGGTGCATTTTTTTCTAGCAGGCTAGTTTTTATTCTTTTGGAGGTCAAAATGTATTGGCGCGATCTCTTGAGTGACAGCTCTCCGCCCGTTGTCCCTCACTTTGCCTCGGAGGTATACGTCAGCTAGATGGGCATATCTCCCTCCCCCCTACGTGAGGCGGAGTAAAAATCTCACAAGATGGCGATGCACATAAGCCAGGAGAATGGGATGCCGTGTGAATAACTGAGGTCAGCACGGATGATACAGCCATCTTATATACTATTTATGGTGTTAACAGTTAGATACTAGAGATGGCTGTACAGTTACTGTAAACACATGAAGTGAGCCACATGCAAATGAATGAATGAATCCATGTTTTAATACAAACTTAAATGTGGGGTATATGATTTCTGATTGGTCAAAGTTAACATGAGCTGTACACTTTGACCAATCAGAGCGAGGCTCCGATTCTCTGTTCTTATTGGCTGTTGGGACTGTCCATTCACTTTGGCACTGACTGTTGGTGTAGAGCGTGTCAGGGAGGGACCATAGGGGAGGGACCAAAGAGAACAAGTGGAGCGGTTGAGGTATTTGGATTTGAATCTCTATCCCAACTGCCATTTTCTCCCCAAATCATATACCCCAGCTTTAACGACCTTACAGGGAACTGGCAATTCCAAATATCTCAAAATTGAACTCAAGTTCTAAATGTAATAGGTTACTTAAGACCACATAATTTACATGGAGTCTTGTTCTAACAACCATGTGAATTGGACTAAACAGATCCCCTCTCTAGTTAACACTAATCTATGTGGAAATGAGTTGAAACTGTAATGCAGTCCGTCTCTTCGATTTCAATGTAAACTCTGTGTAAGCTTCAAACGGATATATAACTAATTCATTACCCTTACCAGCCCTGTTTACTATGAGTATTTCTGCTTTCCCCCTGTCCCAATGTCCCTTAACTATAGAGCCTTAGCTTGGCACGGCATTATGTTATTAAAGGCCTACTTCACCGGTGGGAATATGAAGGTTTATTGAACTCTGAGATCCTATGTAGTATAAATGTGCAAACATTTTTAGAAATCGGTTCATCCTAGCCTGAGAAAAGGCAGAAAGAGTGTTTTATGGTCTCACTGTCTCACCCTACATTTTACTAGTGTGACATCACACATGGTAAAATGTAGGGTTAGGATTAACAGGACAGCTGGGCCAAGGGAAGACTGAGGGGAAGAAAAACCGAATTCATTATATTATAACAGCGATTTTATAATGATAGAACGCCGGTTCCGTACGGGTGAAGTATTCCTTTAAGGGGTGACAGCTTTACCCCTTTTATACACAGTATACAGTTTAAGTGGAAAACTCACACTGATTGCAGTAGCCACGGATACAAGTTCAAATCCCCTCCCTCCTTCCTCCAGTCTCACTCACAGGAGTCCTTGCCCTCGGCTGTGTGCCACGACGAAGGTGCTAGGCCAGGCAGGACATTCACATCAATCACAATTAAGGTGGCGATAAAAAAAAAAAAAAAGTGTGGAAGGTTTTTAGAGTATAAGCCAAGGCAAGGCAATGCAAGGCAAGTTTATTTCTATAGCACAATTCAGACACAAGGCCATTCAAAGTGCTTTACAGGGGCAAGATTAAAATACATAATACACGTCAGAAAAGCGAATGAATAGAAATAGAACATTTTTAAAAAGTTGGATGCAGCAGTGGTGGTTGTGAGAATGGCCTTGGAAAGTCTGAAGCCCCGCTAGCCTTCGCCTTAGACACTTGAATTGTAACTTTGTTTAAACATTGACAATGTACAAAAGGAACATTAACCTTACTTAGAGCGAGGAGAGATATGCATCGTACCAGGTTTTAGCAAATTGCTATTCCTTTCATCTATTGTCCCTGGGCAGGTAAGAATATACAGCTCTGGAAAAAAATTAAGAGACCAGTCTGGAATTTTCTTAAATCTCTTCATCTCTACATTACTTAATGGAAATGCTCTTTAATGACAATATTTCTGGGGGGGGAATTTGGTAGAAATGTTGTCAGTAGTTTATATTATAAAACCAAAATGTTCATTCTACTCAAACATATGCCTTTAAATAGTAAAACGAGAGACACTGAACATCTGGAGTGGTCAATTATTTTTTTCCAGAGATGTAAATACTACAAAACTAAACAACACACAATAATATATGAAAGATGGGATGAAACATTAAAAGGATAATAAGACGTGGCGCTCCGGTGGTGTAGTGGATAGAGCGCGTACCATATTGGCTCCGGCCTTCGTTGCAGTGGTCACGGGTTCAAATCGGACCTGTGGACCTTTACTGCATGTCATCCCCCCTCTCTCTCTCTCTCTCTCTCTCTGTCTCCCCATTTCAACTCTGTACTATCTTATAAAGCTTGAACAAAATGCCAAAAAATAATCTTTAAAGAAAAGGGTAACAAGATATAAAACATAAAACATACATAAAACAATTCTTTGTATCAAATATGGAGTGGACCAAGGACAGTTCTCTAGGGAAAGGAGGATTTTTGTATGGAAAAATCCTGCAGCAGTGTAGTCATGGAACATTCCTGGACTGATCCAGACCTTACCTTAGATAAACCCACAGCTTGCATTCAGATGGAACATGGCATGATTCACCCAAAGGTTTTTTTTGGGAATATGTTCTAAATACTGCCAATGTCAATGTCTATGTGTGATATTGGGCTTTACAAATAAAACTGAATTTGATTTGATTTGATTTTAAAATGTTATTTTTCGAATAATTTGATAGAAAGATTGAAGTCGGGAAGCAACCACTTGTGCAAAAATGGTTTAATGTCATGTTGATGGAAGCAGAACAAAGCCAGACTTTGTGTGAACTTGTTTGAAGTTTGGTGCGTTCAATTTACAATAGGCCACTTCCCTGTAAGGCCGTTGAGTTTGTCCGTTCTGTGCTACTTTAGAAACATGGTGGTGCAACATGGCGGCCTCAGTGCCCCCCGCTCCTATGTAAATATAAAAGGCTCTCACCCCCCCCCCCCCAAAAAAAAAAAGTATTCCTAAAAAAAAAGATCTTCCTCCAAAAAAAGGTAATAAAGTTTATTTTCAAGCGACTATACAACAGTTAAAACTTACTTATGAACACATGTTCCATTTCTACCAAGGGTGTTCTGAAAAACGGCATTTTTACCATCCCCTTTTACACACCTCCCTTTCAGACACAACTGAGGCATTTTTCAAAACGTTTAATTCATGTGGATGGAAGCAGAACAAAGCCTGACTGTGTGTGTGAGCACTTGTGTTTGAAGTTTGAAGTTTCGGTGTGTGTGTTCAGTTTTCGACAGGCTCTGCAGCATAAGGTTGACACTAGAGCGGCACGTAATAGAAAACACTTCTCAGGGTCACGGCTCTGTATAGATCCAGAGGAGTAACTCTATAGTCAGCCGAGATGACAAGAGACAAAAGTCACACACACACACACACACACACACACACACACACACAGACACACACACACACACACACGAACACGAACACACACACTAAGACGCAGACACACACACACTCAAACAAACACACACACACACACACACACAGACAGGCGCACACACACACATAAACACACACACACACACACACACACACACACACACACACACTAAGACGCAGACACACACACATACACTCAAACAAACACACACACACACACACACACACACACACACACACACACACACACACACACACACACTATATTTATGGAAGTTATTGCCCTCCAAGTGTTGGCGAAGTTGTTGAAGATCAGAACAGAGAGATGAATGATAAAGCAAGGAATCCCAAGGAGACACAGACAGACAGACTCACACACACACGCACAGACACAGATACAGACACACACGCACAGACACTCGCAAACACACTCATTCACTCACACTCACTCACTCACTCACTCACTCACTCACTCACTCACTCACTCACTCACCCACTCACTCACTCACACACACACACACTCACTCACTCACTCACTCACTCACTCACACACACACACTCACTCACTCACTCACTCACTCACTCACTCACTCACTCACTCACTCACTCACTCACTCACTCACTCACTCACTCACTCACTCACTCACACACACAGAGCAATGCGCTGTAAAAATAGCGTTCTTTGCACTGATGGTCTCGTTTGCTGTTACATGTCATTTATAATCATCAGGGGGAAAACTGAGACTGTTTCAGAAATATTTAAATGTTACTCGTAGCCGCTTTAAGGAAAGGATGTTCTAATATATCACAATTGGGGTAATCATTATTTTGGATTGTTCATATCACTCGCCAAAATTAATTGCCGATATCTGCGAACCCAGCGACATTACATACAATTAGCAATTAGTAAAAACACAAAGCAAGCAGACAATCGGAAAAGGTTGATTAGTGAAATTGTTAGGTACCATTTGTAAGGTAAATGGCTGCATTTATGTAGCGCTTTTTATCCTAGGCACTTTACAAGGCACTTTTTTTTGTCAACTCATTTACCCATTCTCACACAGTTTCTCACACAGTCTCTCACACTCACTCACTCACTCACTCACTCACTCACTCACTCACTCACTCACTCACTCACTCACTCACTCACTCACTCTCCCTCTCACACACACACACACACACACACACACACACACACACACACACACACACACACACACACACACACACACATACACAGCGCTCGGATTGAATTCCTTGCCAAGGACACTTCGACATGTTGGTTAGTCGAGGCGGGAATCGAACCTCGCTCTATATCTCCTAAGCCACAGCTCACTGAGAAAAAAACTGATTGAAGTTTGCCTTTTGTTTTTTGCTGTTAACATCAGACCATTTGGATAACAATTAAATCGACCATCTTTGTTGCCTCTTGTATATATCCCTGCGTTCCAATCCCCATACTTCCATTCTAGTATGCCAGAAAAAGATTTAGGATGTCCCAATACATACACGTCAATTGTAGTATGCTGAAAATACATAAATGCCCCACTAACTCCAATAGCATTTTGGAGTATTCGTCTTTATTCTTGACATTTCTCGACATAATGAAAAAAAAAACTTCCTTATCCGGTTTTTTTTTCTCTCTCCTGTGGCCCTAAAACTCTTCTGCACTTTAGTATGTAGTGTAGTAAAAAGAAAGAGTGTGTGATTTGGGACGCAGGGTATATTTGACTAACCCTGGGAGGTGTGTTTACTCCATGTCTGATTGCCTTTTACGCTTCTCTTTTCCCCCTGACTAAATATAGTGATATCGCCATGTTGCCAGATCTCACCAATTAATCAGCAAATTTAAATAATAGACAAAACTAGTCAAATAAGACGTAAATTATAATATAATTGGAATCGTTCTTCCAGCTTTCTTTTCAAATCAATGACAACACGACTTATAATCTTTATTTTAATATCTTTATCCCTCTGGTTTTATCTACAGTATATTTGTTGTACATACTGCCATGTCTTGTGTTTTGTTTTGATTTCACGCTTGTCACACTCATTTTTATGGCCTGTTGGTTTGATCATTCGCTGTTTATTCTTGAACAGTAAAAGAAAGCGCACCGCAGATACAATGCATAATAATGGCTTTATTAAAGGCAGACGTTTTTTTGGAAGATATAGTAGATTTGCTAAACAAAGCCAGACTATTATGGTGGTTTTCCCTCCCCCAAAACAATACTACATTCAAGGTCCATTGCGTTTAATGTCTCCACTGTAACTTTTTTACACCATTCAAAAAAAAAAAAACTATATTGAAGAATCACACACAACCAAACACACACACACACACACACACACACACACACACACACACACACACACACGCATACATATAATGAGATGGATGCACACACACACACACACACACACAAACACATGTTAGAATATTATGGTTTTGTGTATATTTAGGCATAACATAACACACTACTGTTTTTATGTTTGTGTCTCTTCAGTTGTGTTTTATCTTCCCCTATACATCACATTGTTGAGAGCCTGGGACTTACACATTTCATTGCCAATGACTTGCTGCTGTACTTGTTAATGGATACATGACACTCACTGTCAAATAAACTTCTTGAATCTTCATTAGAATGAACTGGAATAGGGGCGCCTTTAGCTCAGTTGGTAGGGCGTCCCCCCCATGGGCCTCGGCCAGCAGCAGACCCGGGTTCGATTCCAGCCCACGGCCGTTCTCTCCATGTCACTCCCCTCTCTGCCCCATTTCAACTCTGTCTCTACACTGTCAATAAAGCATAAAAATGCCAAAAAAATATCTTAAAAAAATAAAAATTAACTGGAATTAACACAAGATGGCTCCTACTGTCTTAGCTTGTCATCTTCAGTGTATTTTGCTTGGTCAGGCTGTGAGCACATGATCTCTAGAGAGAGAGAGCGGATTACAGAAGTACTAAGCTCTCCATATTTTTTTCGCCTCCACATCTTCTATGGTACTAATTAATCAGGGCAGGGTTCTGCCAAGGGGCTTAGCTGGCCCCTTGTCAATTTGCAGCTATCTTTCTTTATCTTGCTTAGACAGGCCCTCAACAACAAGCTACCAGAAGCGGTTGCCATGTACAGTAGATTATTTTCAAACCTTTTTAATGGGAAGAGGTTTTTCACAAGCTGCTGTTAATGCAAGGCAAACAAAAAAAGGGGGCGGGGGGGAGGTATCTTTGCTCATTATTTGAACATTACCCTTTTTCGTGTCAAAATATTGTGGCAAATATGAGATATTTTATACACAAATGTCACATTGTGTATAAAAAAAATAAAAACAACATTCATGTCTAATATGCCACATTGTTAATAAACATTTATAAAAACAATAAAAAATAAAGAAAATACAACCAATAAATAATTGAGTCCCCCCCAAAAGGAATATTGCGTTTTTTTGTTGTTGCCTTCAATGGATTAATAATGAGTACTACCCCGACCACCGCAACGAAGGCCGTAGCCAATATGGTACGCACTCTATCCACTACGCCACCGGAGCGCCCTGTATATCCTCATTATTGTGTCGAGGGAAGGCTTACGTCATTGCAATATCCTGGGAAATCCACGAAGAGGAATGACAAAGCAGGAAAACCCAATGACACACACACACACACACACACACACACACACACACACACACACACACACACACACACACACACACACACACACACACACACACACACACGCACACACACACATATTTTGTTATCAGCACAGCAGGGAGCAAAGACAGCATTTTGGCTTGTGGCTGATTTCTCTGGTGGCGAGACATGTTTTAATGACGACAATGATAGTGCCTCTACTTGCTTTTAAACTTCTGCATTTGAAACGTGTGGAAATCAAAAAAATGACCTACATTTCCTACTTATTCTTATGTTAAACGTATCCAAAAGAGGCTAACACACACGTAAACTATCAAGTTTGAACCGAGAACCAGGAAATCTTTAATTTTTTTGATTGAAAAATTTGAAAGGTTAAATGACTGATTATGAAACTCTACTGTTGATTCACTTTATGGTGATTGAATTGAATACATAATCATTTTAGCTTTACATTAAGGACGACATTGCAAAATAAAAGAGGGAGATATCTTACTCTCTTAGCATCAAAGCCAAACAAAAACAGGTTAGTGTGTTTGAGGAAGCTTGTTTTGTTAACAAGATTGCCTCCAAAACACTTACAAAAGCCCAACACATCGATAACACTAATATTGGTCAGATTCTCAAATTTCCGACTGTTCATGAATGCCCCTTGGTTGCATTAAAGCTAGGGTGGAGGATTTGGGGAGAAAATAGCAGTTGGGATAGAGATTCGAATCCAAATACCTCAACCGCTCCACTTGTTCTCTTTGGTCCCTCCCCTATGGTCCCTCCCTGACACGCTCTACACCAACAAAGTCGTGCCAAAGTCCAGCAGCCAATAAGAACAGAGAATCGGAGCCTCGCTCTGTTTGGTCAAAGTGTACAGCTCATGTTAACTTTGACCAATCAGAAATCACATACCCCAGCTTTAACTAATTCCGCTCCAAAGTCAAGCAAAAACAATTATAAATCAAAACACGCTCAGAAATAGTGTAGATTTTCAAGTTTCAAAACATTCTTCATCTATCAAAATAAAACTGTTTTTGCCAATATGCATCTTTTTCTCCCATCGTTTTTTTGGAAGAAGTCTTTGTAAATCTGTCCAAGATGTGCAGACTGGCAGGAACTGAAGGCTCTATCTATCTGTGTGCTGGCCAGCTGGAAAGGAGAAAAGGCAAGGTTGTGATTAAGCCTGGCCATGAGCTATATAGAAGCCATGAGATGAGTTAAGACATGCTAAGCCAAGGGACCCAAGGGTTGTTGTGTAGCAGATGGATTGAGATATGGAATAAGAAGGCTTAGGACAGCATAGGGAATATGAAGGGGATTAAACAGCCAATCTTTTTGTCAATAAGTGCTTCCGAAGGCTTGATAGATTTACCTACAAAATGTTGTTGTTTCGAAGATATAGAGAGGAAGACATTCGCAAGCAGTTCAGGCTCATTTTTTTTATTTTAGTTTCCTGTACGCTTTTTGTAGAAGAAATATACTGGGACACAAGTAGAACACACATATATTATTATTATTATTATTATTATTATTATTATTATTATTATTATTATTATTATTATTATTATTATTATTAATATTATTATTATTATTATTTTTTTTTTATTATTATTATTTTTTATTATTATTATTATTATTATTTTTTTTGTCTTTTTTTTTGTCCACTTTTGCTATACCTTATTGTATTTTAATGTTAGGTGGGCTTCCATTATAAGCCCTCTGGGATGTCTTTTGTCCCACCCGTGCATTTATGTATGTCTATGTGTCTATATGTCTATGTGTCTATATGTCTGTGCGTCTATATGTCTATGTACATCTAGTTTGCTATTTTTAATCTTGTTTATCTTGCACAAAGAAATACAACTAAAACTAAAACTGAAACATACATCTCTTTAAGCCCTTTTTCCCCCTATTGTTTGAGGTATCAGGAATGATTTTGACATAATGGTAAATGGACTTGACTTATATAGCGCCTTCTAGCCGATTTTCTCAGCCCCAAAGCGCTTTACATATCTTACCACATTCACCCATTCATACACACACTCATACACCGATGGCAGTAGCTGCCATGCAAGGCGCTCTCTGAACCATCGGGAGCAATTTTGGGTTCAGTGTCTTGCTCAGGGACACTTGGACATGTGGCGGGGAGACGGGGGATCGAACCTCCGACCCTGCACTCCAGTGGCGATCTCCCTACCGACTTTGCCACTGCCGCCCGTAATAATGTAGATCACTTCCAGAGATCACCTCCCATCAGCTAAAGAACTGCAAAACATTTTAACAAAGTATTCACCCTATTCAAGTGTTCCTGATGCTGCTTTTTTTTCTGCTCCAGATTTCGACTGACATAAATTCACAGGGAAATAGTTTGAACTGCGCTAAACCGTTTATGCGTGAAAGCCTCCTTTTTAAGAAGCAACTTCCCGAGTCACTGACAATGTTTTCGGAGACTTCTTATCCCTGCCAGGCACAAAAGGGATATTAGCGGAATAGAGAAGTAACTCCTTTGTCATTCTCTGTTTCCATTTGGGGATTAACCATCCGACACAAAAAAAAACCCTTCAGAATTCCTGTCTCTTACTATGTGTTACTGTATTTTGAGTCGACTATATGCTGTTTTTTAATACATGCATTTTATTTCTGTAATTTTAGGTTGCCTTTTTAACATCTGGCATTTAAACTAGCCTCTTATGCTAACTCTGGCTCACTTATAGTCCGACTGTTTATTAGTGTGCAATGTCCCTCAAATAAAGCAATACAATAAAAAAAAAATCATATATTCCCATCACTGCAAACTGCTGAATACTTATTATCTATACATCTGCCAGCTCCGGCAGTAGTTTGTAGTGTTAGCAAAGGTGTTAAGTCAGTAGTCACAGTAAAACCCCAGTGGTAACAAAGCCCGGCTGATTGTGTACCTTTTAGGAAATGAACCAATACAATAAAAAAAAATCATAAATTTCCATCACTGCAAACGGCTGAATAGATATTATTGTTGTTATTGTCTATACATCTTCCAGCTCCAGCAGTATACTATAGTGTTAGCAAAGGTGTTAAGTCACAGTAAAACCCCAGTGGTAACAAAGCCCGACTGATTGTGTACCTCTTAGGGCGACATGTCATAACGTGTGACTGATGGATTGAAAATGATATTAAATTGAGGTTCCGAAGCCATTGCTCACCGGAACCTGACAGGTTACTGATTACAATCACAGCAATTTCCTCTCTTCTGTCCTCAGGGATATGTTTGGTTGTGTGTGTGTGTGTGTGTGTGTGTGTGTGTGTGTGTGTGTGTGTGTGTGGTGGGGTCAGTGTAACCCATTGGCATTGACAAACAGCATTGGTTTTCTGCTGTTAAAAAAACAAAAACAAGTGGTGAGGTGAGGCTGCACGTAAAGGCCTCTAGCTTTTCTTATTTGGCCTGTTGTTATCCTCAACTCTCAGACGAAATTCTCCTGAGTTCTGCACTGGACTTGGAGTGATTCTGACACACACACACATGCACACACACACACACACACACACACACACACACACACACACACACACACACACACACACACACACACACACACACACACACACACACACACACACACACACAGCTCTCAGGCGAAATTCTCCTGAGTTTTGCCCTGGAGTGATTCTGACCTCCTACATTTTTTCACCGCACCTGAAACGAAGGCTGTTTATTTTCTAACTTTGTTCATTTCCTGAACATCCTGTAACTTTCATAACAGAAGCATTCTCACAGAGCAGGCACAACACAGCAGATATATTTAGCGGGTCAAGCTAACATGGGAAAATATATCTCATGGGCTCTGTATACAGCTACCTCAACATTTGTGAATTCTGCTGGATAATGCATTGTATGTAACTCAACACAACCACTAGTTAATCTTATCAAACTAAAGCAAAATGTGTTTGTTTGTATGGATATGCAGTTGAATAATTTGGTAGTTAAAGGTGCAGTGTGTAATATGACATCATCAAGAAAGTTCTACAAAGTTCTAGAATGCAACGCTCCCTAGGTAACCCCAACCCTTTAGAATAATAACAGAAGCTACAGTGGCCTTCAAGGACAAGAACAATTCTAATTTCTAAACAATGCACCTGATGACATTCCAACTATGACACTTTCAAGATGGCGGCACTAGGCCTTGGTCCAAAATATGCAGAAATATGGACATATATGAGACCCTTTCTAAGGGAAAAAATAAAATATTCTAAAAAATGTTTTCAGCTATCATGCACTAA
>OX442362.1:2518203-2525703 GCA_949357725.1 Hyperoplus immaculatus
TCTGTTCTTAATGGCTGTTGGGACTGTCCATTCACTTTGGCACGACTTTGTTGGTGTAGAGCGTGTCAGTGAGGGACCATAGGGGAGGGACCAAAGAGAACAAGTAGAGCGGTTGAGGTATTTGGATTCAAATCTCTATCCCAACTGCTATTTTCTCCCCAAATCCTCCACCCCAGCTTTAATACAGAGTTTCCATTTCATGCTGTTTTTTTCTATGCAATGCACCAACATTTCAAAGCAGCTAATGGTTTCATCAAAACCGTTAAGCTCTTTTATTGTCTTCTGTTATTTGTGCCTTTGTATTTGTATATATTCTATTTGTAACCTGTCTTTCTCTGCCGGCTTATAGGGACAACAGATGTAAACTAACACTTTAGCTAAAATCTGGCATTTTTACCGCTGTAATTGTTACAGCTGTTCATTAATATGCATTGTCCCTAACACATAAATAAATAAAATACATAAATAACTCTAAGATGAAGGAATTTGTTCCATCGCTTGCCTTTCAGTGATAATATGAAGTGAAAAATGAAACCCAGACTTTCATTTTAAGTACATTTTCAAATAAAAACTCACACAAGTTACTGAAGCACACATCCTTACGGTTGTAGGACATATAGATGTAATACTGTAGGTGGAAAAGTGCTAGACATTGGAACGCCG
This sequence comes from Hyperoplus immaculatus, assembly GCA_949357725.1. Classification (NCBI taxonomy): domain Eukaryota; kingdom Metazoa; phylum Chordata; class Actinopteri; order Uranoscopiformes; family Ammodytidae; genus Hyperoplus; species Hyperoplus immaculatus. The sequence goes on from OX442362.1 coordinate 2,518,867, forward strand.
AAGGGCAAGATGTACCATTAGTACAAGTGATTAAAATATACATTTAAATAGCATTTTGGGCAAATGTGTAGCTTGAAAGATAATGATTTTAGTCATTTTTTAGCTTATACAATTTGTTCAAGACATTTCTTACAACATGAATATGCCCCAGGATTTCTCCAAAGAAATACTGACTTCTAACAGGGGCTTACAGAATAGATTTCCAGCCCCTTACACTAACAAGAGTTCACTGAATGCTAATGGAAGTATACGGCATGGCTGACAGTTTTTTGGCTCTAGCTCGAAGCCCTACTAGAAAGAAGCAATTAATGTTCAATTAATGAGTTAAATGGAGCCTGTTTTCAGTGGCAAAGGAAATGGGGTTTTACAATGTAAACCATCGATAGAGTGAACAGTGAACAACAGTAAGGGAGAGAAAGTATCAAGGATTAATATTGAATTACCTATAGGGACTACTTGTACTTTTACTAACAGTCAAGTCATTTTGGGAATACCTCTGTGGATTGCATGCTTGTTATTAACCAAAATCCACCATGAAAACAATGAAATACACATTAAAGACCTACTTCATTGGTGGGAATATGAAGGTGTATTGAACTCTGAGATCCTATGTAGTATAAATGTGTAAAAATGTTAGAAATCTTTCATGGGTATATACTCACCCTGGAACAACAGCTGGTGTAGTAAAACACACTACCGCTTTTGTCCAAAGGGGGTGCAAGATTTAACACATTAAAATGAATGTGACATGACATTCCTCACCACTATTCAGGTATCAAAGTCCTGTCTTAATGTCAGTTCAAAAAATGTCAAGAACAACAAAGAATACATCCAGAGTTGCCTCAAAAATCCAGAGAGAGTGGACACATATGGCCTGTCTTGAGCTGAATAGAAGGGTCAGAATTGGCTCCATTAACTTGTCTTTGGCAGAAGAAAAGGCTCTTTTGTAGCTTTCTAGTGGGCAGATCGATGAGGCAATGATAAAGGTTACAACCGTTGAAATCTGTCTTGAAGGCCGATAGAATCCAAATCCTGTGTCATACCAGTTTAAAGGTGCTCCGAGGAACTTTCATTTTGTGTTGTTTCTTATGCCCCGTTTTGACAAAAGCGGTAGTGTTTTTTACTACGCCAGCTGTTGTTGGGTGAGTGTATACCCATGACAAAGGCATTTAGAAAAACTATATACAAATAGCATTCTTTGCACCGATGGTCTCGTTTGCTGTTATCTGTCGTTTATGATCATCAGAGGAAACATTTGATTGTTTAAGAAATATTGAAATGTTCCTCGTACCATCTTTTGAAGTGTTGAAAAAGACCAGATAAATGCACATGCAAAGTAACCATGGGGTCTCTGGTTCCTCCCCGTAACCATGGGGTCTCTGGTTCCTCCCCGTAACCATGAGGTCTCTGGTTCCTCCTCCCAGTAACCATGAGGTCTCTGGTGCCTCCCAGTAACCATGAGGTCTCTGGTTCCTCCTCCCAGTAACCATGAGGTCTCTGGTTCCTCCTCCCGCTAACCATGAGGTCTCTGGTTCCTCCTACCGCTAACCATGAGGTCACTGGTTCCTCCTCCCAGTAACCATGAGGTCTCTGGTTCCTCCTCCCGCTAACCATGAGTTCTCTGGATACTCCTCCCGCTAACCATGAGGTCTCTGGTTCCTCCTCCCAGTAACCATGAGGTCTCTGGTTCCTCCTCCCACTAACCATGAGGTCTCTGGTTCCTCCCAGTAACCATGAGGTCTCTGGTTCCTCCTCCCAGTAACCATGAGGTCTCTGGTTCCTCCTCCCAGTAACCATGAGGTCTCTGGTTCGATCCCCTCTAGTTCGAGGGTGTTAGCAGTAGGGATGGGCATAATTAATCGATTGCTCGATCATTGCTCGTTAAGAATATTGTCGATCACGTTAAATTGTTATCGATCATAATAGCCGTTGTGTTGCGCAGTGTGAGTCCCGCAGCACAGCAATGAATTTCACTATGTGGCAGCACCAGACTGTATGGGCAGCAATTAAACATCCTACCAGCAGGGGGAGATACTTAACTAGTAGTAGGAGACAACAGAACAGGCTCAGGCAGCAGCCTGCGAGCTGCCGTAGATGGCAAAACTTAAACAGCAAGAAGTTAAGGCGAAGTTTGGCATCGGACAGCTTTAGATCTGAAAATAACTAAGTTCATTAAGCATTGTGAAACCTTGTACAACACTTAAACAAACCGAATTATGTACCACTTGTACATTGAAGCCTAAATCCGACCCTGTTTAACGTTAGCGCCGCTAGCATTAGCGGCTAACTTTAGCGTCTATGCTTTCCTACTTCGCCTTCATCAGGGAACTAATTTGCACATTTTGTTTATTAGTTGAAGTAACGTTAGGTCCTTTACCACTCAGAGAAACGTGCCGTGCCCTTATGCAGTCTTTGGCAGCATCTTAGGAGGCGCATATGTGTTAAAACTTTAAAAGGTATCGTAGCATTGGCTCCTTGTTGGCTCATAGCCTCGGGCTTTAACCAGCGCTGCATTTTATTATTATTTTATTTAAAAAAGTTGCCTTGTCTTAATAGATTTGTTTGCCTAGAAGATCTTGGAATAAAGATGTAATTGGGTTCTGAAAGTAAAAACCTCTTGTATACAGTCTATGGTAAAAACGCTGTATTTTGGATGTTCTGTTGGCATTTTTTAATATGTAAAAAAAGATAACGATTAATCGATAATTGCTCGTTAATTTTCCCGATGATCGATCAATTGAATTTCTTAAAATGCCCATCCCTAGTTAGCAGTAAAACTAGTGGTGGCTGCTAGTACATCTACAGTGCCCACCATCTCTACCATTGTGTCCTTGAGCAAGACACATCGTGTAAATGGACTAATACAACTAACTTAAAACTTAAATCCTAGATATGTATATGTACTTGTCTTGTACACATGCATCTATGGTGTGTGAAGGCTCAGTCAGTGAGGAAAATGGCGCATTTTAGGCATGTACTGTTAGTCCAGTGGGAACAGACCAGATTATTTCCCCTGCGTTCCTAATTGCATACTTTCCACTATTTAGTATGGTGGAAAAAATATTTAGTATGTCCCGATTCTTGTGGACAGATGGTTAGAAAGACCCGGATGTGACATATATAAAAGCAAGAGGCAAGATCAAGGCGCAATGTTATGATGAAATAAATAAGTAAAAGTATGTCCCAATAGTATGCCTACTGCATCCTTACTAGATTAGTTTTATGGTCAGATGTAGTATGTAGAATAGAAAAAAAGAAAGAGTATGCGATTCGGAACGCAGGGTTAGTGTTCTGTTCCGTGTCTAGTATAAGACTTTGACTTGGATCAGTTTTGTACAAAGTCAGTGGTTTTCGCTGGAAGACTCCAAGAAACAGAGTTTATGGTCTTAATAACGTTTCAGCCAAATGCTGTAATCCTGTTATCTCTCTCTCTCTGTGCTCTGCCACTGGCACAGTCTCCCTGTCTCTCTCCCTCTCTAACTCTCTCTCTCTCTCTCCCTCCCTCTCTCTCTCTCTCTCTCTCTTCCTCTCCCCCTCCCTCAATCTCTCTCTCTCTCTCTCTCTCTCTCTCTCTGTTCCGCTCTGTGCATGTTCTCAGTAGTCTACTTGGACCGAAGTGTTAGTTGGAACTGTATTGAGAAGACACACTGGTGACTCCTTCAAGTCACAAAGAGGGAAGCAGAAAGGATCTCTCCCTCTGTCGCTTTCCCTCTCTCCCTCTCTTTCCTTCTCTCTGTCTGTCTGTCTCTGTCTCTCTCTCTCTCTCTCTCTCTGTCTCTCTCTCTCTCTCCATCCTATTATAGAAGCAGCAGCAGTGTAAATGAGGAATTAGTTCCATACCTTTTGTGTGTGTGTGTCTCTCTCTATGTGTGCGCGTGTGTGAGTGGGTGTGTCTCTGTGTGTGTGTGTGTGTGTGTGTGTGTGTGTGTGTGTATTAGCTTACATTGTTACTGGTGGAGCGTCCTGTCTAAATACCAATGCACAGGGGAGTTACAGGAAACAACCCATGCATGTACTGGACACAATTTGAAATATGAAGAATGCATTTCATGTAAGACATAAGAGAAAAGCATGATTCATGAGTTGACAGCACCAAGTGATTTTGTGTGTGTGTGTGTGTGTGTGTGTGTGTGTGTGTGTGTGTGTGTGTGTGTGTGTGTGTGTGTGTGTGTGTGTGAGAGAGACACACACACACACACACACACACACACACACATATAACGACCTTATCTTCTTTAGTCTTCTTCGTTGCTCCTTATAAGGACATATCCTGTTTTTCTCCTGACACATTTCTGTCAGAGCATCCACTTAAGACGTGTCTGCTGCCTACAAGGGTCTACGTCCATTGTTTCGGTGTATGAGTGTGTGTGTGTGTGTGTGTGTGTGTGTAAATGGGTGAATGTGGTAAGAATTGTAAAGCGCTTTGGGGCTGAGAAAATCGGCTACAAAGCGCTATATAAGTCATGTTCATTTAGCAATTACCATTTTAAGCTTCAATCACAATGAAATAAAATCAGGTTGGAAATGTTCATCGTACAAATTTGACAACTTCATGAAACACACTATCAGTTCTGTTCAAGTATGAGTGGCAAAATAATCGGTTCCCAGTTAAAGGTGCTACGAGGAACTTTCAGTTTTGTGTTAATTCTTGCGTCCCCTTTGGACAAAAGCGGTAGTGTTTTTACTACGCCAGCTGTTGTTCCTGGGTGAGCGTATACCCATGACAAAGGCATTAAGAAAAACTATATAAAAATAGCGTTCTTTGCACTGATGGTCTTGTTTGCTGTTACATGTCATTTATGATCATCAGAGGAAAAATGAGACTGTTTCAGAAATATTTCAAAGTTCCTCGTAGCCACTCTAATTGCACTGTGTCAAAGAAAACAAGAAAACATCTGAAGTAAATAGTACCTCCAAGCTCATACTGTTCGGACAAAACATCCTATTTATCTCAACGAGCGACACAACAGGCAACTATTTGAGCGTCATTTTATTGAGTGACTGAAATGAACCTCCTCCTCCTCCTCCTCCTCCTCCTGCCCTCAGTATGAAAAAGCTTTTTGGCTTTACACTTCAAGCATTTCTTGGCAGTGTGTGTGTGTGTGTGTGTGTGTGTGAGTGTGTGTGTGGACACAGTGAGTGGACAGCATGCATTACCCTGATGCTTCGGTTCAGCAGATTTTATTCGTTTACTCCAAAAGATTGTGTCACTGCCAAACCTTGTCGCGTTAACCTACTGAAGACTTTTCTGTTCCCCTTTTAACCTGTCATTTTTTTTTTATTCAAATATTTATTTCTATTCATATTTTTCTTTTGCTTTTCTAATGCGTATTCTATACTTGATGTATTTCAATCTTGTCCCCTGTAAAGCACTTTGAGTGGCCTTGTGGCTGAATTGTGCTATAGAAATAAACTTGCTTTGCCTTGCCTACAGTATCAAGTGAGGGGGGATCACGGCTGTGCCCCCCTGAATGCCATTAAAAGGTGCAAAGAGGAACTTTTAAAATATTTCTGAAACAGTCTTATTTTTCCTCTGATGATCATGAACTACTATTTTAAATGCTTTTTCTTTATGCCTTTGTCATGGCTACGCTCACCCAGGAACTACAACTGGGGTAGTAAAAACACTACCGCTTTTGTCCAAAGGGGGCGCTAGAATTACTACACAATTTTTTCTTGACAATTCGGATACACACAGGCAATCTTAAGACCACACACACAGCAACTTCTATTCAAACCCTTCACCCAACCCTTTTGCAAGCTGTGCATTTTCTCCCTAAAAAGGTTTGGGCATATGAAAGAATGTTTCAAAAAAATCCCTGATTAATTTATTTGCGCTGACAGGCGATCTCCAAACAGTTCAGATGTGAGTTTCACAGGAGAGAGAACAGTATTAGATTTCCAGCTGTGAAAGTATAGACTCGCAAAAAACTAACAGACGTTCCTCCTCTGATTGCTCAAACTCAAACAGCGGAACCCCCCCCCCCCCCTGCCTTAGCTCTGTATGTTTATCTATCTTGCCATATAGTATTCCTTCTTAACTAGGGGAGAACGGGGTTGGTAGGCACACTTTTTTTTACTCTAGTGTGAATTGCTCATCACCTAAACATCTTTCAATAGTCATTCCTACATTAAATTGAAGCTTAAGGTGTTGGCTTAAAATGTGTGTCCCTCTCAGTTTCTAGCTTATTGTAATAAAGAAGAAATGAAGCCTGAGCTCTGTATGTTTATCTAGTGGAACATGTGAGTGGATGGTGGTAACGCCGTGTTCATTTGATACCAACTGGCTTGTTTTTAACATATAATCACAGTTCTTTATTATATTTATATGTATTTATGTTTACATAACTGCAGCTGGAGGACTGCTCAAACACAATGCCGTTGTCCTGTGCAATGACAATACATATTGATTGGTTGATTCTGATTTAATATGTTTTTTTTTGTTTTTTTTTTACATGTTCAATAAAGATTTGAAAAAAAAGAAGAAATAAAAGATAAAGGTCTAGGCGCCATGATTTTGCCACTTGGGTGTCTCTTCTTAGAAGATGGGAGATTTCAGAGATCTTAGGGAATCAAGCATTGTTTTATTAACTGACAATACTATCACCATATTTGGAGCTTGACGCATACATGGACAAGCCAATAAGGCAGCCGATTTACATTTCTTACCACATTCACCCCTTCACACACATTCATACACACACACACGGGTTTCTACAGCAACTCTTTAGACTTCTGATTCTGCCAAACCCCATTTACTTACACAACTGTATAGTGAATAAAACTGACATTCATTGGGGGAGGAGGTGCGGGGGGGACGGGGGACGGGGGGCATCA
>OX442362.1:2535703-2553203 GCA_949357725.1 Hyperoplus immaculatus
TGATATTTTGCTCCACGGCCTTTACCAAAGTTATATTGTTTTATACAGTGCACGCACACACACACACACACACACACACACACACACACACCCACATACACACACGCACACACACACCCACACACACACACACACACATACACACACACACACCCACACACACATACACACACCCACATTCACACAAAACCATGGAGCGGTTATGGGGGTGTGCCTGTTGTAGCTGCATTGCTACTGGGCAGAAAATATAAACATAGAAGTTTTGGGTGACAGTTCCATTTAAAGGTGGAAAAACCTGAGGTGCCCGGGCAGGTGTGTGTGTGTGTGTGTGTGTGTGTGTGTGTGTGTGTGTGTGTGGTCTAATCAGCCCCAAGCGGTCACTGGGACTATGTGAGCTCGGAGGAAAGTTAATGATGAGAATGTTTACTTCAGTGTACACACACACACACACACGCACACACACACACACACACACACACACACACACACACACACACACACACACACACACACACACACACACACACACACACACACACACACACACACACACACACACACAGCATGGAGCTGTTATGGGCCTGCCCTGCTATTTTTGCCCTTCCCTGGCCCTTCCATTGGACAGCTGTGAAGGATTGCTCTAGCTTCTCGTGGCACATGGCATTCCCTCCCATTTGTCCACCGCTTGCCGAGGCTAACAGCAAGGCGGGTCCACTAAAAGACAAAAACACAGAGTCTCCTGCCCCAAGCACCCTTTCATAGACACATAGCTTGGTGATAATAACTGTATGTGCATGTATTGTTGGTTATACTATTGATGTTTTGATTGTGTTATGTTGTAATGACGTTCGTATTCTCGTGTGGCGAAAGAAAACATTAAAAAACTTTATTGGTATAGCACCTTTTTTTTCTTTTTTTTCAAAGATATATATTTTTTTATGCTTTATTGATAGTGTAGAGACAGAGTTGAAATGGGGCAGAGAGGGGAGTGACATGCAGAGAACGACCGCGGGCTGGAATTGAACCCGGGTCCGCTGCTGGCCGAAGCCCATGGGGGGGGGACGCCCTACCAACTGAGCTAAGGGCGCCCCGGTATAGCGCCTTTCAAAAGCAATAGTTTACAAAGTGCTTTGACAGAGAACAAGTGTATACTATTGATGTTTTGATTTTGTCATTTTTGTAAAGGCTTTTGTATTCTCTTAAAATAAACTTTATTGGTATAACCCTTTAAATACAAGTGCTTTTACTAAGTGCTATGACAGAGGAAACACGAGCACATACAAATCAAATTCAAACATGTTTGTACACATCAAATCAATGCACATGGCTTGTTCATATATATACACACCATTGTAACTATGAAAATGGGACGATGGAGTAGCAGTAGGACAAACATTTTTATTGTACCTATTATTAACAGGTTATAGGGCAAAATTATAGGGCAACTCACTCTCCTATTTCAACCAATCACATCACGATAATTCTCCAAGTCCCTCCCACATTTACTGGCACACCCTCGCCCAGCTGTCACTCAAAACAACAACAACAGCATGCTGAAATGTTGTACACATATAACACAACACAAGGCTCTCAGATTGTATTACAACACATTGGCCAAGCCCACTTTTTTTTTTTTTTTCAAAGTCGACCACACTCAGACTGTCCCTACTCTAAATATGGGACCATGGATCGCTGCCATCAAAATGTGCACACACACACACACACACACACACACACACAATCCCACACACACAGACAGACACACACACACACACACACAAACACACACTTTGCCCCCCCGCTAAGCAGCCACAATTACAGCCCTTTAGATGATGGCTGCGCCTGCCAGAGAGAGGCTTTTTATTTTGCAGAAAGGGGTCAGATGAAATGTGGGCGTGTCGAGGATTTGACTCTTGTTGTGAGAGGCTTTGAACAACATGGCATTATACCACATGGACCAAATATCGCTGACTGTACTGTATGTGTGTTACGGTAAATAATGTATCGACAAAAAATGTGTTGCCATTCCAAATATACAGATATTAATGCTATACAGTTTTTAGAAAGACAAATTGAAATGCATATCACTTTAATATAATGTTGCTCCAATCTCGCTATGGTTTTAGGTTCACATCTAACATCTTAAACATGTATTTACTCCTGCATCTCTGAAATCCTACATCTTCATATTTTGTTATTACAAAAACACATTTGAAAAGGATGCTGCGGTCCCTGTACATCACACATTTAACAGACATTCCCAAAAGTGGGACTGAGAGAGACTGATTAGCGATCTCGGAAATTGTGCAAAACCGTTCATTATTATTACAGATGTCAAGTGTGTGTGTGTGTGTGTGTGTGTGTGTGTGTGTGTGTGTGTGTGTGTGTGTGATGTAAATGACCCATCAAACCTAAAGCCACATATTTTTCCTACGTGATTTTTAGACCAGGGAAAGGTTTTGTATCTTAAAGCAGTTTCCGAGCTTGAAAAAAAAACAAATTTTCCCCCCTTTTTGAGCGTTTTTAAATAGAAAACACCTCCAGAGAAGTTCAGTTGAGAGCTTTTTGCCCCTCAGGGATCCGGCTGTCACTACAGTTATCTGGTATTTTCATCCCCCGGAAACTGTCAAGATCAATTAATGTAAAGAAGTCGGTTAAAGTTAGGACCGCAGACGTCAATGGAAGTTCTCTAGCTCGTTTGTATGTGCAGCTAGACAGTTTTAGAACTTTCTGGGGGGTATATATATATATTTTTTTTTGTGTAATGGAAAGTTAAAGCTGGGGTATATGATTTCTGATTGGTCAAAGTTATCATGAGCTGTACACTTTGACCAATCAGAGCGAGGCGCCGATTCTCTGTTCTTATTGGCTGTTGGGACTGTCCATTCACTTTGGCACTGACGTCGTTGGTGTAGAGCGTGTCAGGGAGGGACCATAGGGGAGGGACCAAAGAGAACAAGTGGAGCGGTTGAGGTATTTGAATTTGAATCTCTATCCCAACTGCCATTTTCTCCCCAAATCCTCCACCCCAGCTTTAACAAAAAGACAATAAAGACAACGAAAAATCTTAATAAACAGGCAAGATACATAGTGTGTGGACAGGGCATGAGGGCTCAATGAATGGTTTGATAAGTATGACAACGCTATGAATCAGATGTTGCTCTGAGTCACCATATATTATATTGTGACCCTTGTATCGTTCTAAGGCCATCTTCACAAGGGTCACTAGGTCAACGATAAATGGGTCACAATATGATACATTGCGATAGGCTGCATGTTGCGATATATTTCTATATTTTTGGAGCTCGAAAATATATACAGATAACACACAAAATATATTTTATTGTATTAACTTTAGCACCACCATCATCACAACACCAACATGGAGGATGAGCATTGGACTGTGTTCAGCTAATTATATTTAGGATATTTAAAGCTGCAGTGTGTAGAATTTTGGGTTTTATTTCCTAGCAGATTTTGTAGAAAGTAATTATAATATCCATAAGTACATTTCATTTAGTGCCTAATAGCTGAACATTTTTTTTATTTATTTTTTCCTTAGAAAGGGTCTCATATATGTCCATATTTCTGCATATTTTGGACCAAGGCCTAGTGCCGCCATCTTGAAAGTGTCATAGTTGGAATGTCATCAGGTGCATTGTTTAAAATTTAGAATTGTTCTTGTCCTTGAAGGCCACTGTAGCTTCTGTTATTATTCGAAAGGGGTGGGGTTACCCAGGGAGCGTTGCATTCTAGAACTTTGTAGAACTTTCTTGATGATGTCATATTACACACTGCACCTTTAACCTTTCGTTTTAATTTTGCACCACATCCTCGAGTCGTGGGGATTAAGAAATGTGAAATAAATAGATACAACTAGAAGTCAAGGTGCATACAATCTCTCAGAAATAAGGACAAATATGCTCAGCTGCTTTCGTGAATCGGAACTTTGAATAGGAACAAATATATTCATCATTCCCTCCATGACCCAGACCAGAAATGATCCATTTCAATTAAATTCATAAAAGGTTTATTGGCATGACATTTGTGGTAACAATTAGTGTTGCCAAAGCATTACAAGATTACAAATAACACACATATTAGTAAATCCATGTTCAAGGACATCTCTCTCTCTCAACTTTTCTGTTACACAAACCGCAGAGCCTCCTGTGAATGGAGTCAGTAAGTCACAACACTGCTGCCAAACTTATATTGAAGAGAAATAGGCAGCCATTGCATCGCAGCACACGGACATATGCCAATGGAGCAAGCAAAACTACATGCTTTATTGTCACCGCATTCTGGATATTCAAATATTTAACAGAGGAGATTGGGACACCATTTTCTGTGCACAGAATAAAAAAAATTAAAAAATCTTCGACAGCCAGACAAAAACACCCATCTTAAAAAGTCACATTTTGAAGAGACTAGCTCGTCAATGTACCTGCCCTTCAAAGACACTTCCAGATTTATAGTGGCTGACAAATTAAATTTCAGCATGACGGCAACTGTGTCTTTCTTCCTTGACAACACGTGCGCACACACACACACACTCCTCGACAACACTGTACAGGGGGTACATCTGTCTGCCATCTGTGTTTTTATGACAGCATCTTGGGCCGACCGTTATCTTTGTAATCATTTTTTAACTGAATCCATGGCGTTATCTCTAATACCCTAAAACATGCCTTCATGCCATTGGCCCTTCTCTCTGACAGCTAATTAATAAGCACATACTCTTCATGCATATTTCACTCAAGAGTCCCCACTGTGTTCAATAGCCAGATAGAGGGAAAGAGAGAGAGATAGATAGAAAGAGCGAGAGATGGAGAGAGAGGGAGGGAGAAAAAGAGGTGGAGAGATAGAGGGAAAGAAAGAGAGAGAGGGAGGGAAAGAGAGAAAGAGAGAGAAAAATATAGATAGACAGACAGACAGACAGACAGACAGACAGACAGACAGACAGACAGATAGATAGATAGATAGATAGATAGATAGATAGATAGATAGATAGATAGATAGATAGATAGATAGATAGATAGATAGAAAGAGGGAAAGAGAGTGAGATAGACGGTCGGGTAGGGAATGCTGAAAATGCCCAAAAGCGACTGACAGTCAGTGGGCACAAAATGGGACATAATTTGTGAATGGGGAAAATGAAGTTGGCTCCCCCCTCCTTCAATTATTCAAAAGTCCCCGGGGCCGCCGCGGTCACAAAACATTCACTGAACTCTCGCAGTGAGCATTTTTTAACTAGAAAATTCCCTAGCAAGCTGTGCAAGTTCAGAAAGAAGTCGGCAAAGATTTCAGTGACACCATCCCTGCGTCCCAATCCCCATACTTCCCTTACTATTAAGTATGCCAGAAAAAGATTTAGGATGTCCCAATACATGCATGTCAATTGTAGTAGGCTGAAAATACATAAATATCCCATTAACTCCAATAGCATTTTGGAGTATTCGTCTTTATTCTTGATATTTCTCGACATAATGAAAATAAATCTTCCTTGTCTGTTTTTTTTCTCTCCTGTGGCCCTAAAACTCTTCTGTACTTTAGTATGTAGTGAAGTAAAAAGAAAGAGTAACTGATTTGGAACGCAGGGCATGAGTGAGGAATTGATGGGAACATTGATATCAGTGAAGTCTGCAGTCATAGATACAATGTTTTCCTTTAAATAAGTAAGGGCAGTTTGCGTTTCACACCTTCTATTTTGCTTCTATAGTTCAGTTCCTAGGATCACACCAGATGCAATAACGTATAGTTCCGGAACTGCTTTTCAATTGGTCAGATTTGCCATGCAGGAAAAAAACTACAGAAAGAAACTGCAGGAAGTAGCATACATGCAGGCAGACTGGGAAATGCCATAGTGTATCGCTGTGGCTACGGGAGCTTGTTAAGTTCAAAAATACTGTATGCTTCATGCAGTTGGGTCGAATTGAGTCGAATCACGTTCTCACCACAAACGGACCGCACCAGAGTTAGTTTGGAAGCTTACAGAGACCACCTCTTCAACAAGGGTCTCGGTACGATTGTTTTGGTCCGCTTTTGGTGCGAATCCAAGTAAAATTAATGTGTATAATAATAATAATAATAATAATAATAATAATAATAATAATAATAATATTATTATTATTAATAATAATAATAATAATAATAATAATAATAATAATAATAATAATAATAATAATAATAATAATAATAATAATACATTTTATTTAAAGGCGCCTTTCACAGCTCTCAAGGACATCGTACAATCAGACAAATATACAGTACAATCAATGCAGGTAAGGGTAACACATTACAATAAGGTACAAAAAAGAGTAGCTACTCTTCAAAAAAGAGGATACTGTTCCAAAAAGAGTAGTTACTGTTCCTGTTTTGTGTGTACCTTATTGCAGAGTGTTACCCAGGTAAGAAACAGTTGAATTAAACACACTTAAAATAAAGTGGGCAATGGGCCTTAACAAACGAACTGCAGCAAAGGTGGTTACGAACCTGAGTTTTTCGAATCAATCGAAACCGACAAGGTGTGAAGCAACATTAAGATTTCTCAAGATACAGACATTTTAAAAACATATACAAATAGAGATATGTCACTATTCAGAACTGGGCAGAAAGGTAAATCATAAGAGATAAAGAAAAAAGCTTTTGGTGAGCTTGATGTGCTTTCAACTACCCAAACAAACTACAGCAAAGGTGGTAACATACTTCAATTTGATCCACTTGAACCAAACAAGGTAGGTGTGAAACGGCCCTATGATTACTCAAGGTATTAACATTTCAAAACATGTAGATACTGTATGTTTATGAATATCTCATTCAAAACTGGAGAGGACAATCCTAAGAGATAAAGACATATTAAGATAAGCTTTTACTTGGAAATAGGAGTACGCACTGAGTCACACAGAAAAGAGAATCAGCAACAACCTCCTCCAAACCAGAGTACATATGAGAGAGAGAGAGAGATAAAGAGAGAAAGAGAGAGAGAGGGGGAGAGGGAGAGAGAGAGAGAGAGAGGGGGGGAGAGTTAGGGAAAGAGAGAGAGATGGAGAAAGAGAGAGAGAGAGAGAGAGAGAGAGAACATGTCTGTTTATGGGGAAGAAATTACCGGGTGGTGAAGTAGAGGTCGAGAGAGATAGAGAGGGAGTTGGGGGGGGGGAGAGAGAGAGAGTGAGAGATAGAGAGAGAGAGAGAGAGAGAGAGAGAAGGAGAATGAGATGGAGAGAGAGAGAGAGAGACTTATGGCGCTTTTCCACCGCATGGTATCAGCTCGACTCGACTCGACTTGACTCGCATTTTTGGCTTTTCCACCGCAATTTCATGGTACCTGGTACCACGTAGCGGCTGCTTTTTTGGTATCGCCTCGCTCTAGGGTCCAAGCGAGCTGAGCCGATGCTAAAAGGTGACGTCGGCAGACGGCCGGCCACTGATTGGCCAGAGACTATTGTCTGGCCAATCAGTGGCCAGAGACTACCGGCTTCATTCTGTTGTTTATTCTCCCCAACTCTCCGGGACTTTTGAGTGTATTTCCGCCGCGTGCAGCCTTCTCTGGCTCTCTTTCATTTGATTTGCATCACAGATCCGAATTTATTTTCCATATATTCGCTAAGCTCACCCAGTGTTGGTTGTTGGGGAAGTTACTTACATACGAGAGGAGACATGTAGGACAGCTAGCAGCTAGGCTAAGTAGTAGCCAGCTGGGACAGACATGATAGCGAGCGATTACATTACAAGCCTCGGACTGAACTGATTACCTCAATAAAATATTCAGGCTGAGACACGGCTTGCATTTGAAAACACGTATCCTGAAACAAGCACTAAACAGTCAACTTTATCATGCCCGTGTTTACGTGCATAGGGATGTACGTGACGCATCCCTACAGCTGACTGTGTGGCAGAGTCACACATCGGGACAACAACCATCCCTCTTAATGGCCCGTAGCAATATTCTTCTACTTCTTTTAGCAAACAGATACAAGGGGGTATTTCTTAAAAAAATTTCATCCGTGTTTTTGGCGGTTGGTTCAGTTAATAGTGCAACAACTGCTCGTAATTTCTGCTTTGCTACTTTGCTCCGGAGTAGGCTTTCAGCCCCTTACGACGAACCCGCCCACGTTCAGCAGGTACTATTTGCGGTGGAAAACGACCCGTGCTGCTACCAAACCAAGTTGAGTCGAGTCGAGTTGAGTCGAGTCGAGCTACATGTGCGGTGGAAAAGCGCCATTAGAGCTTCCTTAATGGCTCCCAGCCAATAAAGACATAAATAAACATTATAGCGTTGGATGGTTTTGCAGCGGGCAGGTGGTGAAAGGTTGGTTAAGTGGCACAGAAAGCCAGTAAAACGACCGCCAGTCCGGGGCCTTTAATCAGGTTTGGGTTTGGAGGAGGCTCTCAGCAGCACAGATCTGATTAGACACAGAGAGACCCTCCCTCTCTCTCTCTCCCTCCCTCTCCCAATCCCTCTCCCTCTCCCTCTCTCTCTCTCTCTCTCTCTCTCTCCCTCCCTCTCTCCCTCTCTCTCTCTCTCTCTCCCTCTCTCTCTCTCTCTCTCTCTCCCTCTATCTCTCTCTGACCCACTATGATGGATGGGAGGTGGGATGGGTGCTCCAACTTTTCCCACTCAACCCCCTCCCCTACCCACCTATACCCCATCACTCACTTTAGATAGAGAGGGAAAGAGAGAGGGAGAGAGAGAGAGAGGGAGATAGGGAGAGAAATAGATGAAAAGAGGGAGAGAGAGAGTAAGAAAGAGAGAGAGAAACAGAGGGAAAGAGAGAGAGAAAGAGAGAAAGAGAGGTAGAGAGAGGCGGGGGGAGAGAGGGAAAGAGAGAGAGAGGGAGAGAGAGGGGGGAGAGAGTGAGAGAGTAAGAAAAAGAGAGAGGGAGAGAGAGAGAGAAAATGGGGAAGAGACCCTACCCCATCACTCTCTTTGGTACAGGGGTTGGATGGCAGCTAAGTAGCTCCCCGAAAAACACGTGGCTTTTTCAAACGTTTTTGCTTAAATGCACCATATGGCCAAGGCTATCAACAGAGCTACTGACAGCTCTCACAGCACATACAGCTTTGGAAAAAATGAAGAGACCGCTCCGAATGTTCAGTGTCTCTTGTTTTACTGTTTATAGGCATCTGTTAAGAGTAGAATGAACATTTTGGTCTAATTCTACAAACTACTGACAACATTTCTACCAAATTCCAGTACATGTTGTGTCATTAAGAGCATTTGTAGGGATGAAGATTGAAGAAAAATCCAGACTGGTCTCTTTAATTTTTTTTCCAGAGCTGTATACTTGCAAGTAAACAGAGCAAGCCAAATGTTTTTTTTGGCCCATTTTGCTTGGCGACTATCAAAAGCATTCAACTGAACTTTTCCCTCTGTTGCTGTTTGTCCTAACACATATTTGGAGCTAAAAAGTTGAAATCCGGTAACTATAAAAACAGGTCAATAGTTGCAGTGAGGTTTTTTTTGAGATACAGAGGAAATAGGGAGTTCTATTATAATAAACAAGCGGATACGGAGAATTTGATTACTCATCTCTAAAAGACAGAAAAATGGAGTCTTATATTGACAGAATAGCTGTCGGAGAGAGAAGGCTTGATAGTGCAGGAACAGCCAAAAACTACATCAGGCACAAAGAAGTGTTTACATGATTTCCCAATAATGAATAGAGGGTTATGCAATTGGGGCATATTTAGTTTCGACTTCCTTCACTCCTACTGCACTTTAAATTAAACGTTTCCAGCAGAAAGCGGTAGTGGTTTTTACCACGCCAGCTGTTGTTCCTGGGTGAATATGCCCCATGACAAAGGCATTAAGAAAAACTATATAAAAAATAGCATTCTTTGCATTGATGGTCTCGTTTGCTGTCACATGCAATTTAGGATCATCAGAGGAAAAATGAGACTGATTCAGAAATATTTCAAAGTTCCTCGTAGCTACTTTAACAAAACAGACAAGTCATCACAGACCAGAGTATGTGTGATTATCAGATCCCCATTAGTTAGAAGTTATCGGCGTGGCTTGTTTGGCAGCATGCTTCACTACAATCCTCACGAGAGACTGTCTTTCTGCGATACGGTGCTCATCCCCTGCTAACAAACACTAACGCACACACACACACACACACACACACACACACACACACACACACACACACACACACACACACACACACACACACACACACAGAGTTCCAGTCACTTGTTGCAGTTGAAATCGTCTTGCATTTTGAATACAATGACAAAAAAGGCTTCTTATCTTATCTTATTATGATTTGGAAAATAATGCTGCCAGACTATCCTGCCAAATATGACACTGTAAAGAAAAAAAAATCGCAAAAAAAAAAAACCCTGCTGTACTAAGTTTAATTCCTTCCGTCAGTACTCAGACCTGCATGCCAATCTCACAAAAACATATTCGACAGGGTCCCAGCACACTGTTCAGAGGCTGCCTCTCACATTAAATGTTTTGTAAGATCTCTGAAGAGGCAGCGATGGTGGACTAGCTTTGTGTCTGTCAGCCTCCCCTTGGCAGCTGTTTTCCATTAGCCTGATATTAGCCTCCATGCAATTAAAGTGTGTACACCCACGCGACCACGCTAGGAGGGAGGCTGGCGTGATGTCTATAGCTGCTTTACATACACATCCTAACATCCTGACAGCCACACACACACACACACTCACACACACACACACACACACACACACACACACACACACACACACACACACACACACACACACACACACACACTCACACTGACACACACTCACACACACACACACACACACACACACACACACACACACACACACACACACACACACACACACACACACACACACACACACACACACACACACACACACACACACACACACACACACACACACACTTGACTTCTGGTCAGTTCAATCTCAAGTCAACACATCTGGGGAAATAGTTCTTGTCGTCTTTGCTTCCGTTCTGTGATGCTGTGATGCTTACATTGGCTGCTGAACACATTCATCACTGTCACAAGTGGGTGATGCCGCTTAAAATTGTGTGTGCGAGTGAGTGTGTGTCTGTGTGTGTGTGTGTGTGTGTGTGTGTGTGTGTGTGTGTGTGTGTGTGTTTAAAATATTTCATTTTAGAAGTGAATGTATTAAGCAAACCTATTACCTAACATTTAATCTAAATTTAAATGTGTTATGTTGAGGAATGGTGAAAACGTATGTGGTGGTTTGTAGTTAAAGATCACGAAAGGAATCGGTTACTTTGCTTAAAACCAATTGGACTTAGTTGAAGTACATTTGAGGCACTTTAACGTGTAAGTACCAATACAACCAACTAAAATGACTCCACATGTAACTCCACCTTTTATATAGAAACACACATTAATGTTTCAATTGTAATCCATTTTAAATCAAGCATGTGATTTATGTCAATATAGCTGAACATTTTTAGGTCACATACCAGATTGTGGTACAGTATGTTCGGAGAGAGATATCGGAGCCAACAGAAATGTTTGCATATCTTCCATAATTATGAAATTGATGAGAGCATTCTCCGCAGTCCCTGCTCATGAATCAAAAATAACAAATGCTAAAAATGTGAAATTGGATGCTTATTTTATTATGTACGACTGTGGCTCAGTTAGCAGAGCGGGTTGGCCGATGATCAAAGGGTTGGAGGTTCGATCCCTGCCCTGCCACCTGTGTCATAGTTGTTGTGTCCTTGGGCAAGACACTTCACCCACCTTGCCTTGTGTGAATGTCGATAGTTAGCCTGCTATCGGTGTATGAATGTGTGTGTGAATGGTAACGTAGGAAAGGAAAACAGGTCTCCCTTGCAAAAGAGTCTTCGGTCTCAATGGGATTTACCTGTATAAATAAAGGTTAAAAAAATAAAAAAAAATAATCATGTTGAAGGCAAAGCAAATACATTTATATAGCAGCACAATTCAGACACAACACTTTTCAAAATTCAAAGTGCTTGAAACCCAATGTTTTTTTTTTTTTGTTTTGTGTGATTATCTTGTCAGGATCTAAGGTGTAGCAAAGAAAACGTTGAGGGTTTGGACATGTCTAGAATTATCCATTATCGCTCTAGACACAAAAGACTTAGAGCCTGGACCGTAATGCGTTTAAGGGAAAAGGGCCGGATTCAATTTCAGTTGAAGGCGCAAACAGATTTCAGTGAGTGAGTCA
The DNA here is from genome assembly GCA_949357725.1 of Hyperoplus immaculatus. Taxonomy (NCBI): domain Eukaryota; kingdom Metazoa; phylum Chordata; class Actinopteri; order Uranoscopiformes; family Ammodytidae; genus Hyperoplus; species Hyperoplus immaculatus. The sequence goes on from OX442362.1 coordinate 2,547,887, forward strand.
CACTAAGGAAGCCCATAGAGGACAAACCAGTTTAGACTCACCCTGCGTTCCAAATCACATACTCTTTCTTTTCACTACACTACATACTAACTAAAGTACAAGAGAGGTTTAGTCTTTTCACTACACTACATACTAACTAAAGTACAGGAGAGTTTTAGGCCCACAGGAGAGAGAGAAAAAATCAGATAAGGAAGATTTTTATTTTCATTATATCGAGAAATGTCAAGAATAAAGACGAATACTCCAAAAATGCTATTGGAGTTAGTGGGGCAATTATGTATTTCCAGCATACTACAATTGACGTGCATGTATTGGGGACATCGTACATCTTTTTCTGGCATACTAAATAGTAGGGAAGTATGGGTATTGGAACGCAGGGTTTAGATAGACAGACTGCCTCTTAAAACTACACTGGCACTGGCTTGTAGCGTTCACACATTTAACGAGTGGGGGGGGGATCATACTGATTGGATAATAATTAACACCGAAGCACATGTGATAAAAAGCATTGGCAGGACCTACTGTACTGTTGTTTAGTATATGTCATTCGATTCTATATTTACACCATCTGTTAGGGCTCGGACAATGCTGTTTAGAGCTTGCATTTAACCTCCTAGAGGGATTTTCTATATGTTTATGAGACAGTCTCACTTTTCCTCTGATGATCGTAAATGACCTGTAACAGCAAACGAGACCATCAGCGAAAACAATGCTTTTTTTTTATATAGGCTAGTTATTATTAATGCCGTTGCTTGGGTGTGAATCCACGCCAACTCAGACCAAACAATTAACAGCAGCCATATCGGAATAGCCTGTGTTTATGAACGCTACTAAATCACAGTTTACTTTGCTTCACCATGGTCATATTTCCATTATTAATCTGACAGTCACAATTATCACATACAGTTTATATAATCTCTCTTACACTCTTACACTCGCTTCCTAAGCAAATGCACGCGCCGCCGGCACTTGCTAGCAAAGATCTTTAGGACAGCAGGCGGTGGTGTCGTAAAAACACTACCACTTACTGTATGTCCAAAGGTGGCGCTACAGTCAACAAAAAGAAAAAGTTCCTCGTAGCTACTTTAAATAGAGAAGAAGAAAAAGCTCTCTGTTCTCATTGAAAACAATATATATATATATATATATAGTATTTTTTTCCGTCTACATACTGTGCATGACTAAAATATTTAAGTAATATCACATGAGAGGGAGCATGTTGTCGCTCTGTATCAGCGCTGCTGTGATCGGTGGTAGGTACGAGGCCGCAGGCAGTGCTGATACAATAGATAATGAATGCAGTTACATAATAAAAAGTCTATCAGACTGGGATGGTAGCCTTTAGTTTCTGTAACTGACCCTAACTCTAACTCTAACTCTATCCCTAAACTTTTTTCCCATTAAGACACTGAGGAGGGATTTGGGACATAGTCTGCTGCACTGACTGATCACTGTCACAATCTATCAATCTCAACTGTGTTTTCGGTGACCACTGGCTTGTCCCATTGTCTTTCCTTCAGTTTGAAAAAAAACATACTGACTCTAGTGTGGACCAAATAGTGCCAGGGCTATAATAACCAATCTTACCTTCAAAACAAACCATTAGTCTTGTTTAGTTTAGTTTAGTTTTATTTGTGCAGATAAACAATATTCAAATGTCAAAAAGATGCATATAGACATACTTTACATAAATGCATGGGTGGGACAAAAGAAACCCAGAAGGGCTTATACAGGATGCCCACTTAACATTAAAACACATATACATACATATAACATACACTACATTACAGGCATTTGACTTTGTATCTCTGCAAAAATGTCCCCTTTTTTACGTGTTGATAAATACAGCGTTCATTTTTGAATCGGTTAAAAAGCGGCAGTTTCCATTTCTCTATCATTACCATCATACCATCCACTTTAAATATCAATGTCAGCTATAATTTCAGATTTCTAAGATGATGGAGTGACTTTCATCCCCGTAGATTTCCGTCTGGAGGATCCCAGTCGGGGGGCCGATCATACGCAAATTACATTCCGTGATGAGATTCATGATAGCCAACTTTGCATATCCGCTACCGGTCTTATTACTAGCACTTAAGAGCCATAGCACTCTGTTGTGAAGCCCAGGTTTATGTTGCTTAAATTCCTGTTAATTAAAGCTATAGTGCGTAATTTTGCATATAAAAATGAATGTCGGTTACATTCGAGCCGTCGCCAAACGAGTTGACACAAAGTTGATTAAGCCTATTATCAGCTCCACAGAACTCTCTCTGTGTTTCTCAGTATGGCAGCGTTTACAAACTGGTGTCCCCCCCACCCTCTGACTCTGGTGCAGGAGCTCAGAAAAATCCCCAAGAAGAGCCCAAGAAATTTTTCAGTTGTTGATTCTACTGCTAAGAAAAAACCTGGACGTACAGCAGAAGGTATAAAAATCCATGCGCAATCATCGAAGGCTTTACCTCATGTAGATGCACCGACATGTAGATGTGTGTAGCTTTGAGGGCCCTTTATCATCCCAAAAGCTAGTCCTATCATCTGTTCTTGGAGCCAATAGCGGAAAAAAATAATAATAATTTAAGATTTGAACAATGTACTACAGAAAAATTATTGTTTTAATGTAAGTAATCCACTGGCAAAGTTTCATGATGATGTATCAGTTGAACCATTTGACCCTATTGACCTGTCAATAGCAACCCAGAGTTCTTACAATTTCTATCATTACCAGGGTCGGTGGTTCGATCCCCCGTCTCCCCGCCACATGTCGAAGTGTCCTTGGGCAAAGAGACATTGAACCCCGAATTGCCCCCGATAGTTAGCTTGCACCCTGCGTGGTAGCTGCTGCTGCTGCTATCCGTGTATGAATGTGTGTGTGATTGGGTGAATGTGTACAAAACATTGTAAAGTGCTTTGAGTCTGTGAAAAACCAGGGAGAAGCACTATATAAGTGGAGTCCATTTCACCATTTCAACATTACATTTAATTACAGACTTCTCCCCACAGCTGAGTGGAATTCATTACTGAAATCGTAAAAAAACTAAATTTGGAGGCCAGTGAAAATGAGACTACAGTCAGCTAATTTTGTTTAAGCTGTCCTCTGGGTCGTCTGTAGTCATTCTCAGTGTTCATCTTGTGTGTGTGTGTGTGTGTGTGTGTGTGTGTGTGTGTGTGTGTGTGTGTGTGTGTGTGTGTGTGTGTGCGTGCGTGAAGCTTTGGGGGGCCTATATCATCCCAAAAGCTACTGGGGGAAAAGCTAGTCCTATCACTTTGTTCTCCAAGCGGCGGAGAGAAAAAAAAAAAATTAAGACTTGAATCATCTGCTTGTCTTCATTAGCAGTGGAAAAGGGAGGGCAGCTTATATCCCGTTTCAAGTGTGTGTGTGTGTGTGTGTGTGTGTGTGTGTGTGTGTGTGTGTGTGTGTGTGTGTGTGTGTGTGTGTGTGTGTGTGAGAGAGAGTCTTATATCCCATTTCAAGTGTGATTTAAGCATTTAAGCAAAGCCCACTGACATGTACTGTATATGTCCACTCAAACGGAACCGCAAAGAAACTTCAAACAGGGGGCCTTGAGTGTGTTTGCGTGTGTGTGCGTGTGTGTGTGCGTGTGTGTGTAGATGGATCTCATAATCCTACCACTTCTTCTTTGGTGTAGACATGATCATGATTGAAAGCATGGGACGGATTTGCACCAGTTAAAATGAATGCAGTTCTGTTTAAGCAATAGGTCATTCTTTTAACATTCAGCATCGTGATGGATAGACGGTATTATTGTTGGCAAAGAGCTTGTAAGCCCCCACGTGTGTGTGTGTGTGTGTGCGTGTGCGTGCGTGTGCGTGTGCGTGTGTGTGTGTGTGTGTGTGTGCCCCCACGTCGGTTGATTTATGAAACAATCGTTCACACTATGATCTCAGAGATTAGTTTCCTAAATAACCTCATTTTAACCTACCGAGCCAGCACTTAAAAAGCTATCAGACTTTTTTTTTTTGTTTTTGCCGTCCACCTATAATATATAAACTCCCCTGGACTCTGTTTAAAATCAGTAAATTAAATTGTGTTTAAGTAGTAATCTCATGGGGATATTTTTGCCAATCACTAACTCACTGGAGTTCTCTATTCCCCTGTTGGGTTGTTTATTTTCTTCCTTATTAGTTAATCTAGAGTTTTTTTTTTGTTTGTGTTGCTTTTTCAGCGTGTGATGCACATTAAGGAGAAAACACATTTTCAACGGTCAGTAAGCAGCGAACATTTGGATTAGTTAGTTTTACAAAGCTTGAGCTTAACCGCGTATGACGAATGGGAAAGCTTTAACTAGCTTTTAATCCCCTCCGCTCCACACCGGGCATTCACAGACATCCACACAAACAAAATACTCCCTCAGCTACAAGTTTCAACACATCCAAGGTGGTAACAAATAGATTAGAAAGGTATGGTCTGCTTTGTTAATTATTACTTAAAGCTATAGTGCGTAATTTATGTCGCCCCCATGAGGAATCTTGAGTCATTTCTCATGTGATATCTAACTAAATATACTTAAATTTAGGGGGCGCCCTTAGCTCAGTTGGTAGGGCGTCCCCCCCCCCATGGGCCTCGGCCAGCAGCGGACTCGGGTTTGATTCCAGCCCGCGGTCGTTCTCTGCATGTCACTCCCCTCTCTGCCCCATTTCAACTCTGTCTCTACACTATCAATAAAGCATAAAAAAAAACGCATCTCTTTAAAAAAAAAATCAGAACATTTTTAATTTAATTTCAAAACATATTAGAGTCCAAAGATTTTTATCTTATCAGATAAATTTGCTTAATCTACGATCCAATTTTCTGGTTGCCAAAAATATTTTTTTAATATGTTTCAAGCTACACCATCCATTGATCTTCCATACACTTTGTAACTGATGTTTACGTAACCCCTCTCTGTCTTGCGAGGAACATAAAAAAAGGCACTCAAAGCCCATAACTAATACGATCAAAACGGTGGTGCAGAGAACATGTGGAGAGGCTGGGGAAATTGAGTTTGAGCACAGAATCACAATGCACTCATGCACCTTGAAACTGAAGTAAAGCCAGCCACTCTCACTCCCACTCTATCTATCTATCTATCTATCTATCTATCTATCTATCTATCTATCTATCTATCTATCTATCTATCTATCTATCTATCTATCTATCTATCTATCTATCTATCTATCTATCTATCTATCTATCTATCTATCTATCTATCTATCTATCTATCTATCCATCTATCTATCTATCTATCTATCTATCTATCGACAGCCACTACGACCACACAGCGTATTGTGCGACCATTAAAATGATTTTAAAGGAGCT
>OX442362.1:2558203-2565703 GCA_949357725.1 Hyperoplus immaculatus
GGAGTGGTCTCTTCATTTTTTTTCCAGAGCTCTATGGTCTTTCAATGGTTAAAATCAAAGCAATAATGTTGGACAATGATAGGACATTACTATCCCAAAAGAGAGGGAAGCTGTTTATTAACAATATTGTATCAGTAACTCAGCCAGGCTCTGCTTACTGTCTGTCTGCATCGAGATACAAGGACAACTCCACTCCATTTGTTTTTAATATCACAGGCCACACTACGTTAAAGGAATACTTCACCCATACGGAACCGGCGTTCTATCATTATAAAATCACTATTATAATATAATGAATGAGGTTTTTCTTCCCTCAGTCTTCCCTTGGCCCAGCTGTCCTGTTAATCCTAACCCTACATTTCATCACAGTAAGAAAAATGTAGGGTTAGACAGTGAGACCATAAAACACTCTTTCTGCCTTTTCTCAGGCTAGGATGAACCAATTTCAATCTTTTTTGCACATTTATACTAAATAGGATCTCAGAGTTCAATACACCTTCATATTACCACTGGTAAAGTAGGGCTTTAATAACAACACAGTTACTGCCAGCCGACTGTATGGATTTTTTTTTTTTGTCACATAGTGTCGGCACTTAGACTTAGAGATTAGTTGCCTTTCTCGTATACCAAAACGGCAGACCGCACATCTGTTAGGTATTGAACTATTTTTGGGAAAGGTTTTTCCCTCCTCTTTTAACCAGAGGGGGGGTGGAGGGGTGGGGGTGGGGTTGGGGGCTTCAAAGTAGCTACGCATTGGATTTCAAGCCGCCCCGTCTATATTTACATCCAACTGTCTCGTTCAACCAGTGGAAAATTACACTTGTTTAGCTACTATGAAATTTGGCATTACTGACAAGTGACATTATGCTGCTGTAACAACAAGCATGTGTTACAAAGTGTGTGTGTGTGTGTGTGTGTGTGTGTGTGTGTGTGTGTGTGTGTGTGTGTGTGTGTGTGTGAAATGGGGGGGAGGTATTATTCGGGCCAAGGGGGCAAAGTGTGTTTCTTTGTGTGTGTGTGTGTGTGTGTGTGTGTGTGTGTGTGTGTGTGTGTGTGTGTGTGTGTGTGTGTGCGCGCGCTATTCTTTTGGCCATGGGGCTAAGTGTGCTTTGTATGTTGTAACACTTTGATCAGAGTGTCCAGAACGGTTCCCAAATGGACACAAATTGGCCCAAGAATAAATAAACAAATGTCTATTTACATATCTATCAGTCCAATCCACAATGGCTTTTGTAGTTGTTTTTGTTGTCGTGGGGATCATGATTATGCACATTGTTTTTTTGTATGTTAAAAGAAAATTCTTCGACATTTTCAAGCTTTATTAGACAGTACAGAGTTGAGATGGGGAGACAGAGAGAGAGAGAGAGAGACAGAGAGAGAGAGAGAGAGAGAGAGAGGGGGATGACCTGCAGTAAAGGTCCACAGGTCGGATTTGAACCCACGACCACTGCAACGAATGCCGGAGCCAATATGGTACGCGCTCTATCCACTACACCACCGGAGCGCCCATGATTTTGCACATTGTGACGCTTTTTCATGTATATATGAAAGAGCAACATCAACTAAACACATCACGGGAATACAGCAATCCACAGAGTAGGAGAAAAGAGGGGGAGCACTAGCTGTTGAAAAAAGATCCCAGCGTTCCAAATCACATACTCTTTCTTTTTACTACACTACATACTAAAGTACAGAAGAGTTTTAGGGCCACAGGAGAGAAAAAAAAAATCAGATAAGGAAGATTTTTTTTTCATTATGTCGAGAAATGTCAATAATAAAGACACATTTTCCAAAATGCTATTGGAGTTAGTGGGGCCTTTTTTGTATTTTCAGCATACTACAATTGACGTGCATGTATTGGGACATCCTAAATCTTTATCTGGCGTACTAAATAGTAGGGAAGTATGGGGATTGGAACACAGAGAATGTCTGTGCTGCATGTGCTTCTGTATGGCTGTATGGCCTTCCACAGACGCTCTCTAATATATAAACCAGCTGTGACCGCTCTCTGTACCAGCTCGCCTCAATTGTGTGTGTGTGTGCGTGTGTGTGTGATGGTGTTTATGTGAGTGATTGTGTGTGTGTGTGTGTGTGAGTGATTGTGTGTGTGTGTGTGTGTGTGTGTGTGTGTGTGTGTGTGTGTGTGTTGAAAGTATTATGAACCCCAGGCTTTCTTTGATGTACACACTTCTGTTCTGTTGCCGTCTGCTGTTACTCTGAGCCCACTGTTTCTCATCCGCGGTCGCGCTCTTTAAAACACACACAGGAGACTCCCATTTGAATTCCAAGAATAGGGTATTGTTTGGAGAGATATTTATATACGTATATTTTTTTTTAACATTTTCCTCAACCTCCTACTCCTCCACGTGTCTCTCTCTCTCTTCTCTCTCTCTCTCTCTCTCTCTCTCTGTCTCCTTTTCTCCCTCTCTCTCTGTCTTTCCCTCTTTCTCTCTCTCGCCCTCTCTCTCTCTCTCTTTCTTTCCCTCTCTCTATCTACTTCCCTCTATCTATCTCTCTTTCTCTCCCTCACTCTCTCTCTCCCTCTCTCTCTCTCTCTTTCCCTCTCTCTTTCTCTTTCCCTCTCTCTCTCCCTCTCTCTCTCCCTCTCTCTCTCTCTCTCTCTCTCTCTCTCTCTCTCTCTCTCTCTTTGCAGCTGTGTACACTTAGGCAGATCTTGAAAGATTTCATTCATTCTACCAGACCGACCCCCGAAAACCGAGTCATGTTTTTATATATATATATATATATATATATGGTGCATGACAGACAGACAGACCGACCGACAGACAGACAGACAGACAGACAGACAGACAGACAGACAGACAGAGAGACAGTCCTAGGAGGGTGAGACGCAGTAGTGTGAAGAGTTTAACAGATGACACAATAGCAATGAAATATATGTCTGTTCCACTGGACCTGCAGACACGGCTGGGAGTTTGAATGTGTGTGTGTGTGTGTGTGTGTGTGTGTGTGTGTGTGTGTGTGTGTGTGTGTGTGTGCGTGTGTGTGTGAGTGAGTGTGAGAGAGTGTGTGTGTCTGTGACAGTGAGAGAGTGTGTGTGTGTGTGTGTGTGTGTCTGTCTGTATGCGTGTGTGTGTCTGTCTCTGTCTGTCTGTGTGTGTGTGTGTGTGTGTGTGTGTGTGTCTGTCTGTGTGCGTGTGTGTGTGTGTCTGTCTGTATGCGTGTGTGTGTGTGTCTGTCTCTGTCTGTGTGTGTGTGTGTGTGTGTGTGTGTGTGTGTCTGTCTCTGTCTGTGTGTGTGTGTGTGTGTGTGTGTGTGTGTGTGTGTGTGTGTGTGTGTGTGTGTGTGTGTGTGTCTCTGTCTGTCTGTCTGTGTGTGTGTATAGTGTTAAGCGTGGGGGTTTGGGGTTGACTTCATGCAGCGATGATTCTCTACCAATTTACCATGTGCTTTACAGCGCCGACTGTCACTTGGTCAGTCATGCACATATGGAATACATCTCCGTGTTTTACTCAGACAGGCAGACAGACCCTTCCACACACACACACACACACACACACACACACACACGTAACCACACAAAATTACTCTGTACTGTAGTCACTGAAACGTGGTCCCAATGTTGAATATATAGTCTGATTTATTACAAAAGGGGCCATATTTTTCTGTTTTTCTTTATTTTTAACAGTTGTGATGTATGCACCATAGTAATCTTGAATCAGGGAACAGAGCCATATTGCTACAAAGGCCAGACAAGCTGTGAACAACCCAACAGATTTAGACAAAACACTTTTGGTAGAAGGTACAGTTAAACTTTAAAAAAAATTGAGGCCGCAGAAAAATACTGGTCATACGTTTTTGTCTACATAGGAAAAGATGTGCCTATAAACTCTTGGGTGATGACATATTGGGTATATTTATTTTAACATTAGTATTTTGCATTCTAATCCAAATGAAGAGGGGGTTGTCTGACCAATATGACATGGTCTACTAAAGATTGGGAACCTTTCCTTTTACAGTTGAAAGCCAAAGACCTCAACCATATTGACAAATTATCAGAGCAGACTTAAGCATCCTTCCATATGGAACCTTGCCCCTTTTTGACCATTCTGGATTTATTTTTGGAGCCACGGACTGTTTGACTGACACACTATTCATGTGGCATTGAATTTCTCAAGCTTTTCTATTTGCCCACATATGCAGGCCAGACAGATAACTGGTATTTAGCACACAATTCTTGGGAGTTTTTTGAAAAGGAAAAAGAGTTGCACAAATAATGTACAGTTCTGGAAAAAATGAAGAGACCACTCCAAATGTTCAGTGTCTCTCGTTTTACTATTTCTAGGCATATGTTTGAGTAGAATGAACATTTTGGTTTTATACTATAAACTACTGACACCATTTCTACCAAATTCCCACCAACATTTTTTTGTCATTAAGAGCATTTCCATCAAGTAATGTAGAGATGAAGATTGAAGAAAAATCCAGACTGGTCTCTCAATCTTTTCCAGAGCTGTAATTGGGTGGAAAAATAAAAGGCGAAAAGGGATGTCCGTTTTTTTTTTTTTTTTTTTTTTTTTGCTACTTTGGAAAGCCCTTGGAAAGTCATTAGTTGCTTCCTAACCTCGGTCTAGACAGATTAACCATTCTAGAGTGTCATCATGGATATATGCCTTTAGCAGACAGGGTCTAATTGGGATTTTTAAAAGGAATACTTCACCCATACCAAAACCGGCGTTCTATCATTATAAAATCGCTATCATAATATAATGAATGAGGTTTTTCTTTTCCCTCAGTCTTCCCTCAGTCCCCCCTTGGCCCAGCTGTCCTGTTAATCCTAACCCTACATTTTTACTAGTGTAATGTCACACTAGTATGAACTGATTTCTAAAACTGTTGCACATTTATACTACATAGGATCTCAGAGTTCAATACACCTTCATATTGTCACCGGTGAAGTAGGTCTTTAACATACTGCTGTGGTGGATATTTGAAGATGTGTTCACTTGATTAAAAAAAAAACAGTTTACAGTTCAGTGGCCCATTCCTGACAAACTGAATCACTGATTACCATCTGGAGAAATCTTTTTAGGGGGAACCAGAAATATTTTTAGCTTTCGATGCACGGGGGAGTTTGCTGCCTACTGAATAATTCATGCTAGAAATCGGTGCCTTCACACTGTGTGTGTTATCTTTAACTGTTTAGCTAAGAGATAGATTCATTTTTTTAGGGCCCAAGTCGCAGAAATGTAACCATAATCTCTGTGTCGAAACTTCTGAAAGGAGAGAGTATTGTGTTAGCGAAGACTCCCCCCAAAGGCAGGCTTTTCAAAGTCTTTATCCCCCCCCCCCTTTTTCTTGAAAGCTTTATGAAACAATAACAAATCAAAGGCGCCCCCCAAAATGAGAACAGAAATTCCCATGGCTAATAGCACTAGTTGTCACACTTAACCTCGTTGTACCGACACATTTTTTTCCCGACAGAGCATTGTCTAACTCACTAGAAAGTGAAATGCTTCCCATGCTTCTCAACACTTCTCTCAATCACTTTTGTCTCAAGTTGGCATATAGAGTGAAGAGGTGGCCATTTAAAATCTCCCTATGAGGCTAGAGTAGGAGGGGGCTATTGGGAGGTCAATGTAGGAGCCTGCAGTGTTGCAAAGGGGGCCTACAATCTCTGGGAAAAATGCAGTTTGGTCATTTATGTGTATGTGCATGTGTATGTGTGTGTGTGTGTGTGTGTGTGTGTGTGTGTGTGTGTGTGTGTGTGTGTGTGTGTGTGTGGTGTGTGTGTGTGTGTGTGTGTGTGTGCGCGTGGCGATACAATGAACTTTCAAGATTTTAGAAAAAAAAATGTGCTCAATTGACCAAACCCCATGATTCTGTTACTAGTCTGACATTAGTTCTGGAATATGTGGTTGTCAAGCTAGCTGTCAGGATTCTAACTGTTTCAACATGTGTTGTTATGGTAGTTTCAGAGTTGGAAAAAGTAAGTGGATCAGTTTACCCCCCTTGATTTCTCTGGTCTGTCTCAGTTCACCCCTAAGCATGGGGTAAAGTGAGACACAAGACAATTTATTTATTTTTTTAAACAATCATATTTTCACTGCCATTCGTCCTGAATACATTCTGATAATTTCCATGAGATCATCCCAGCGTTCCGAATCGCATACTTTCTACTATTTAGTATGGTAGAAAGAAGAGTTAGGATGTCCCGATTCTTGTGGCCATATTTAGGATGGTTAGAGAAGTACCCGGATGTCCTACTTCATGCGGCCAAGATTGTTAGTGTTGAAAACAGCATCCTATTTGGGCGATTCTGACCCACAATCCGGTGCGCACGTGAAGTGACGTCGCATCGACGAAGCCTCCATATGAAAACAAACGGGGATGAGACGGATATAAAAGCAAGAGGCAAGATCAAGGCGCAATGTTATGATGAAATAAGAGAGTAAAAGTATGTCCCAATTGTAGCATACTGCATCCTAACTAGATTATTTTTATTGTCAGATGTAGTATGTAGAATAGAAAAAAGAAAGAGTGTGTGATTCGGCACGCTGGGTCTATGAGGCTAGAGCATGAGAGGTTATTTGGGGGTCATTGGAAAAAACCTGCTGTGTTGCAAAGGGCGCCAGCAATCTCTGGGAAAAGTGGCACAATAGAAAAAGCATTTGGTCATTTAGGTCATTTCAAGAAGGCGACACAATGGACGCAATTGTCTTTCTCACCCCTCTGACCTATGGTGCATTTAGCAGCCGACTGTTTAGGACACCACAAATTAATTATGTTTAAAATTAAAATTCTTTCTTTCAAGCAAGTGGTCAGTCCAGGGTTCAGTGGAGGCACATTCACGCGCTTGTTTGAACCTGCAGTGTGTATAATTTTGGGATTTTTTTCATAGGAGACTTGGTAGAAAATTATTATAATATAACTACGTTTAATTTAGTGTATAATAGCTGCAAAAAACTTAGAAAGGGTATCTTAGGGGCCCCGTTAGCTCAGTTGGTAGGGCGTCCCCACCGGGCTGGGCAATAACAACAACAACAACAATAACTAACAATAACAACTACTACTCATACTAATAATAATAATAATAATAATAATAATAATAATAATAATAATAATAATAATAATAAAATAATAATAATAATAATAATAATAATAATAATAATAATAATAATAATAATAATAATAATAATAATAATACAGTAGAATAAGATAAAGATAAACAGTAAAAACGGTATATAAAAAAATGTAATAGAAAGTAGATGCATGACATTGAAAAGTGCATTGTAATGAACGAATCAATGAACAACAGTTACAATATGTGCAATATGTTTTCATGAGCTTTAAAGTCAGCTGTTGGAGATTATAATGCAGAATATAAACACACATAGGCAACACTGGGAATAATTTGCCCTCCAAACTGCTGAGAATGGTTGATCAAAGCCAGTAGTGTCTTGTTAGCTTAGCCAGCTTTGATCTGGCCTTATATACAGCTCTGGAAACAATTAAGAGACCACTCCAAATATTCAGTGT
>OX442362.1:2570703-2578203 GCA_949357725.1 Hyperoplus immaculatus
AACATGTCATTCATGATCATCAGAGGAAAAATTTGACTGTTTCAGAAATATTTAAAAGTTCCTCATAGCACCTTCCTGTAATATAAATACAAGGACCAGGATAGTTTTTGACTTCTAGTTTGATGTTGCTTCTATATTGAGTGGCTGTTGTAATGTCTATTCTGTCCAACACTTATCAATATGATACTTTCCACTATACAGTAAATCATCAGGGAGCATTCTGCAGTCGGTAGCATATTTAATGCAGGGAAAGCCTTTCAGTGCACTTCTATATTTAATAAACGCATCAATAAATGACAGCGCTGGATAAATAGCGTCATCACAAAGGAGTGTAATATATTGCCGTATTGATTTTTCTTTTGTTTGATCCCAATTCACTGGTAGCAATTACATTGGATAGTTTTTATTATATTATATAGTGCAAGGATTAAAGGTGCAGTCAGTGATTCTGGAGAACGCTTGTTGTCAAAATCATTTTCTGTCAAAATCATTGAATATCTCCCCCCCGATCTACCTGTCAGTGCTAAAAGTCCATTGAAAAAAAAAATCCAGTGTTAATACACAGCCTAGGCTCTGTAAAATGGTCTTAAAGGCCTACTTCACCGGTTTGAATATGAAGGTGTATTGAATTCTGAGATCCTATGTAGTATAAATGTGCGAAAAAAATTGAAATCGGTTCATCCTAGCCTGAGAAAAGGCAGAAAGAGTGTTTTTTTAACCCTATATTTCTCTTTCTCGTGACATCACAGAAAGAGAAATACAGGGTTAAAAAAAACTTACTTTGTAAATATTACTGTGACGTAAAATATAATAGGTAAAATAGTGTGGATGCAGGAGGACTTCAGATGCCGATCCACAGTCTCGTCTTCATCAGGGAAAACTGGAAGAGGACAGACAGAATTTACAGTATTATGCAGGAGGAGCTCTGAAAAATACACAACAGCCTGTTTTTCTTGTGAAGTTGGCAACTCAACCAACTTCAAGGGGCGACTGTGGCTCAGTTGGTAGAGCGGGTCGGCCGATGATCAAAGGGTTGGAGGTTCGATCCCCGCCCTGCCACCTGTGTCATGGTTGTTGTGTCCTTGGGCAAGACCCTTAACTCACCTTGCCTCGTGTGAATGTCGATAGTTAGCCTGCTATCGATGTAAGAATGTGTGTATGAATGTGTGTGTGAATGGTAACGTGGGAAAGGAAAACAGGTCTCCCTTGCAAAAGAGTCTCCGGTCTCAATGGGATTTACCTGTATAAATAAAGGTTAAAAAATAAATAAATAGACCAAGAAATCCTTATGCTACAAGATTGCTTCAAAAGTACATTTTTAAACATCACCACCTATGCCTGAACTTCTTTACACACTCCTAATAAAACCAATCCCATCCTAATGTCTTATAGGATAGCCCAGGTATAGCAGCACTTAACAGTATTACGCAGGAATGAATGAGCTCTGAAAAATACACAGCAGCCTGTTTTTCTAGTGAAGTTGGCAACTCAACCGTGCGGTCTCATCAGTCCTGTGTTTCTCCTGTGCCAAAACCTAATCAGCCATTAACGCAGAAGGAAGCGAACTGTAGACAAACTGCATCTATTCCACACACTGGGCAGAATGAATGTGTGTGTGTGTGTGTGTGTGTGTGTGTGTGTGTGTGTGTGTGTGCGCATGTGTGCGTGTGTGTGTCTGTGTGTGTGTGTGTGTGCGTGTGTGTGCGTGTGTGTGTGTGCGTGTGTGTGTGCGTGTGTGTGTGTGTGTCTGTGTGTGTGTGTGTGTGCGTGTGTTGTTTAGCCTGTCTTGCTGGCTTGACTGTGCACCATGTGGGCAGAATGAATGTGTGTGTGTGTGTGCGTGTGTGTGTGCGTGTGTGTGTGTGTGTGTGCGTGTGTGTGTGTGCGTGTGTGTGTGTCTGTGTGTGTGTGTGTGTGCGTGTGTGTGTGTGTGTGTGTGTGTGTGCGTGTGTGTGTGTGTGTGTGTGTGTGTCTGTGTGTGTGTGTGTGCGTGTGTTGTTTAGCCTGTCTTGCTGGCTTGACTGTGCACCATGTGGGCAGAATGAATCCCAACATCATGACTTTACACTGAACTGCCTAGTCAGAGCAGACGGAGTAAAAGTCGACATTTTCCATTTGGTTTCATTATATAATAGCTTGTGAATTTCCTTTATGAACACTAGTATATCTGTATTTTTACAGTCGCAGAAATCTATATTTTGAAAAAAAAGAAGAAGATGTAAACGGTCTGGGAACTGCAAACTCCGCTCATGTACTTGTCACAGTATGGCTAGAGTTGCCTTGTAATGTCCAGGTTTTGAATTTGAATTTTGAATTCATAAAAAGTTCTGAATGTGTCAGAGGAGACACATCAACACGGTCTGAGAGAAAAGCAGACATGTTCCATCGGTCTCATTAATGTGAATTTGTTTGTGAATTTCCCATATGAATACTAGTGTATCTTCAATTTATTTATTTTTTTAAGATTTTTTTTTGGCATTTTTATGCTTTATTGACAGTGTAGAGACAGAGTTGAAATGGGGCAGAGAGGGGAGTGACATGCAGAGAACGACCGCGGGCTGGAATCGATCCCCAGGTCTGCTGCTGGCCGAGGCCCATGGGGGGGGGGCGTCCTACCAACTGAGCTAAGGGCGCCCCCTGTATATCTTTAGTGTTTAATGTGTATATGTGTATGCACGGCTGTATAAGTCCTCTTCTCACTGTTACTGAAGCGGCATTGCATTTATGTTGAGACTGTTTGAATAATAATAATAATGATAATTAAACTGTTCGCCTTCATTCTCTCTTCTGAAATAAATTGTCTGTTTTGTTTTTCAACCCGTTCGATCGACTGAGTGAACATGTTTGGCTTGTCTCACTTCTTCTTTCAAACAACTTCCATGTTCTCCGTAATTAAATGAGTGAAAACAATGTTATCTTAACCCACTGCCACTCAGACCAAAAACAACACAAATAAGTCTTGCCCTGCGTTCCAAATCACATACTCTTTCTTTTTACTACACTACATACTAAAGTACAGAAGAGTTTTAGGGCCACAGGAGAGAAATCAGATGAGAAAGTTTTATTTTCATTATATTATGTCAAGAAATGTCAAGAATAAAGACGAATACTCCAAAATGCTATTGGAGTTAGTGGGGCATTTATGTATTTTCAGCCTACTGCAATTGTCGTGCATGTATTGGGACATCCTAAATCTTTTTTCTGGCATACTAAAAGGAAGTATGGGGATTGGAACGCAGGGTTGTCTTCGGTGTTCCCTTCAATTTCTAACGCAATTTTTCGCCTACTCCAGCAGTTGTTTTCATGTTATCTTTACCCATTGACAGCTAGGCAAGGGCAAGGCTTTAGTTTATTTCTATAGCACAATTCAGACACAAGGCCATTCAAAGTGCTTTACAGGGGCATGAAATACATCAAGATTAGACATTAGAAACTGCATTTAAGAGATAGTCAAAAACAAAGAAAACACATCAAGATTCAAGACTAGACATTCAAGGGAGCGCCCTTAGCTCAGTTGGTAGGACACCCCCCCCCCCCCCCATGGGCCTCGGCCAGCAGCGGACCCGAGTTCGATTCCAGCCCGCGGTCATTCTCTGCATGTCACTCCCCTCTCTGCCCCATTTCAACTCTGTCTCTACACTATCAATAAAGCATAAAAATGCCAAAAAAAATATCTAAAAAAAAAAAAAAAGACTAGACATTACACATTTAGTCAGCGATGTAGAATGGCTGCAATGAAAATCACATCTTGGAACCAAAGAAACTACACAAAAAAGTGTTGTTTTGAGTGATGTATTTTAATCTTGCCCCTGTAAAGCACTTTGAATGGCCTTTTGTCTGAATTGTGCTATAGAAATAAACTTGCCTTGCCTTCCCTTGTAATTCTTAGTATTTTAATAATTCTATCATCATATCTCAAAACTTAATTATTTTGAGGCACCTGGAAAAGATCGTAAGACTAGAATATGTCTGTAAACCAAACTGTGGGCTCTGCTGCTGTAAACAACAACAACAACAGTGCCATTTTTCGGGTAGCTTTCTAACTTCAAAACGTGTTCCAGGGATCACATTTTCCTGTGAGGAAAGTTTGTTCATTCAGTTAAGAGAATATACCTTAGAAAATGTTTCACTTCTCTGACACACCCAAAGTTACACACTAAACCTTTAACACAAAAACATCTAGTGTTTTATTCAAGTGCTATACCCTAACCTTCTAACACAATTGTACACCTACTTTGTTGTTTTCATACAGTGTACACCCAGACGTACAGCAAATCTGTTCCATACTTGGGCCAGAATGTGCAGGGGTTTTTCATATCTTGAGTAGTTAAATCTTTGAAAACAGGGGATATCTTTGATGTCTAAAAAGGCAGCAATTGAACCCTTGAACTCTGCTACCTCGCACAGCATTCCTAATCTAATGCCAGAAATCCACAGGGGGAGAATTTTCCCTCCAAAAGAAAAAAAAAAAAAAAAAACGACCACACAGTTCATAGTCAAGCCAAGCAAGGCCGCTAAACAATATACACACACACACACACACACGAAAGCACGCATGCACGCAGGCACGCACGCACGCACACACACACACACAGACAAACACGCACGCACTCACACTCCCCTACACACACACGCACACACACGCATGCACACTAGCACGCACATATTTACTCTCTCCCACTGTCTCCCACAACTACACACACACCCCTACACACACACACACACACTCCCCTACACACACACACACACACACACACACATACACACACACACCACAATCCTCCCCCCACCCCCCTCCCTCCTCCGTAACCCTTCCGACATTCACAAGCGATATTAGTCTAAATCAATACCCCCCTCTACTTCAAAGCAAACCGTAGTTTTACAATAACATTTGCAACACCCAGGAACACTCAAAAAGGATATTACCGTGGTTTCGCTTCGTGCATTCCACGGAGCAGAAACAACAGATGAGGCAGATAAACTCAGATCCAACCTGAATAAAGACAACTTTGCTTTGCATGGGAGCTTACGAGCGATACCGATACTCTGGCTCCTTGACTTTTTGCTAAATTATAATATCAGATGTTCTTGGTTTTCTCTGTTGAAAGGAAGGGCACAGAAATATTGTTTTTTTAAAGTGTTTGTTCAAAGGTATTGTAGATTTTTTCTGTTGATAACTTTTGTTGAACAATGTCTTGTACCTGTAGCAAGATATCTCAATAACGATAAGGATACATTTAGTTTGGAAATCCATTTTACACAGATAATGGATTGGATTTATATAGCGCGTTTCTCACACTCAAAGCACTTTTTACAGATATCCAGGTATCATTCATTTCATTTTCCTTTATTTAACCTCGAAAGATCAATTGAGGGGTGACCCTCTTTTACAATGACGTCGAGTTTGTACAGATACACAATATACAATGAGAATACATAACAAGTTTACACACACACACACACACACACACACACACAGACAACAACAATTTAAAACATTCATATCAATTGAATGAAAGAGACAATAGCCTAATTAAAACAGTTACAAGTGTAGAGGGGCTGATTCAAAATAATGATTTTAAATTGGTTAACAGATATGAGTGTATTTATTTTAATTGTATGTTGTAGGCTGTTCCAGGAGTCAGGGGCACTGTGGCTAAAAGCGGTTTTACCAAGCTCAGACCGGGCATAGGGAACATATAACATGAGCATGTCAGTTGAGCGGGTTTGATAAAGCCCATCTGAAATAAGCAGCATTTCTGTCAAATAGAGTGGTAGCTTTCCAGTCAGAGCTTTATATATAAAAATGTGCCAATGTGCATCACGTCTCTCCTTAAGGGAGGACCACCCAACCTTTTCATATAAAACACAATGGTGTGTGTCATAAGCATCTCCTGTAATGAACCTTAAAGCAGAGTGAAATACAGAGTCTAGGAGTTTAAGACATGAACGAGATGCATGCCGATAAACCACATCACCGTAATCAAGGACAGACATAAAAACTGCCTCAATAATCCTTTTCCTACTGAACGGGAAGGTGGCTTTATTCCTATAAAAATATCCAATCTTTTGTCGCAGACGACAGACAAGATTTTTTATGTGAAATGTAAAAGAGAGTTTTTCATCTATCCAGATTTATTTATTCATTTACACACCTGCCATTCAGCGCCTACGGCCCCTCCGACCACCACCTCAAACATACAGCAGTCATACACATTCACACGAGGCAAGGTGGGTGAAGTGTCTTGCCCATGGACACAATCGAATCGCAGGAATCGAACCACCAACCCTTTGATCATTGGCCGACCCGCTCTACCACCTGAGCCACAGTCGCCCTTGTACTTGATGTGTTTGATTTATTCGATAGCACCTTGCAGCCTTGTTGAGGAAAAGTACATCATGCCATATTCTTATCAACCTAACCGTTCTGTTGTAATCAACCATCACACTCTCTGTATTGTATTTTGCGATTATATAAAAATAAGGTAATTGACATGATTCATATGTGAAGGGAAAATGTCTTCATTCCCCAAAGGCTGTGCTTATTTGTACAATGTATTCATCCTTGGCAATGCAATAAGGCTTGGAAACTAATATTCCACTTGATTAGATTTATGTAGACATTATCTGTCTCTGTAAATGTAAAATCTCTCTCTACATCAGTACATACAGTAAAACAAAAGTGAAGCATTTCCCTTAAGGCCTTGAAAAAGAGTGGCAAAGGAACAATGCATTAGCAAACATTAAAGGAATACTTCACCCGTACGGAACCGGCGTTCTATAATTATAAAATCGCTATTATAATATAATGAATGAGGTTTTTCTTCCCTCAGTCTTCCCTTGGCCCAGCTGTTAATTCTAACCCTTACATTTTTACTAGTGTGATGTCACATATAGTAAAATGTAGGGTTAGACAGTGAGACCATAAAACACTCTTTCTGCCTTTTCTCAGGCTAGAATGAACCGATTTCTAAATGTTTTGCACATTTATAATACATAGGATCTCAGAGTTCAATACACCTTCATATTTCCACCGGTGAAGTAGGTCTTTAAGTGCTGTAAAATTTTATATTTTACGATGACCAACACCCACCCATCCACCCATCCAGCCCCCTTCTACTTGTCCATGTGTGCATCTTCACAAAAAGCCAAAAAAGAAAGGTAGCCATTTTTTTTTTTTTGTTTACCATTGTGCATTTCGAAGGGCTAAAAGGAATTCATTTACATATTATGTCGCTCCTATTCAGAGAGCAGACCCCTCTGATTTATGATCATCCTATAAAAAGCACGACTGCCAGGGAGAGAGGCAGGAGGCTGACACATGCAAATTGCCTGGAAGATTTATTGATGTAGCAATGCTTTAAGATGTTTTGTCGCTCGCAAAAAAAAGAAAAAGTGGAGCTGTTTGAATGCATTGAAAAGCCAGCCACCAGTTCCCATTATAGTGAGAGGAATTATTTGGATTTAGATTTAGAAAGTGTTTGTGTGTGTGTGTGTGTG
>OX442362.1:2580703-2600703 GCA_949357725.1 Hyperoplus immaculatus
TGCCGTTTTCAACACTTAAAATCTTGGCCGAATGTAGTAGAAATCTGGGTACTTCTAACCATCCTAAATCTTGGATTAGATTAGATTGGACACACAGGGCTCGAGACAGACTTTTCAAAAACTTTAAATTTAGCATGTTGTTGACATCTGAATAACCCCAAAAAAAGATGAAGACACTCTCTCAAGTAATAGTCTTAATTTCAGGGTCTCAATTGTCTAACACTATGACTCACTGCATCGGATGAAACAACAAAATTGTCATGGCAGATTTCATACTCTTTCCTTTGCTTATTGGCCTGACGTTGCTTTGAAGTTGTCTATTCCTAGCAGACAACTTGTCAGATGTGTGTATGTACGAATGTGTCTCAAGAACATGTGTCTAAAAAAAGTATAACCAGCACTTTTTTCGACTGCTGCATAGGAGTTCAACACTTGATTGATTCTTATGTCTTTTATACAAGTACTATTCTTATATTTGGCTAGGAAACGTTCAGCATCCGCACACATCCATAAAAAAAAACATCAAATACAAGTTTCTGGGGTGCCCTGGTGGTGTGGTGGATAGAGCGCGTACCATATTGGCTCTGGCCTTAGTTGCAGTGGTCGCGGGTTCAAATCCGACCCGTGGACCTTTACTGCAGGTCACCCCCCCCCCCCCCCCTCTCTCTCTCTCTCTCTCTGTCTCCCCATTTCAACTCTGTACTGTCTAATAGAGCTTGAAAATGCCCAACAATTATCTTAAAAAAAAAAGAAAGTTGCTTGAGAAGGTGTTGGCTTGAGTAAATCACCTACTTGAAACACCACTTACTCTGTTAACTCTGTCATTTAGGGGTCAACACATGTGCACACACAACATTGATGACTTCAACTTTTTTCAAACTCTCTGAATTGAACCGTTCTGTGGGTGTATAATCTAGGGGTATGCAAAGCTTGTAATTTCACTAATGTGCTTTATTTTTTTTCTCCCTCCCTCCCTCCCTCCCTCCCTGCCCTCTCTCTCTATCTCTCTCTCTCTCTCTCCCTCTCTCTCTCTCCCTCTCTCTCCCTCCCTCTCTCTCTCTCCCTCTCCCATTTGGTGACCTCGCACGGCCTTTATCTCCTGCCTGTGTCATATAAAAGGTAAGAGAATTGTCTTCGGTTTATTCCCCTTATTTTTTTTTCTTACTAAGTAATTTCCTGGAGCTTTTCTGAAGAACATGTCCGATAAAGTTTTACACACACACACACACACACACACACACACACACACACACACACACACACACACACACACACACACACACACACACACACACTCACACTCACACTCTCTCTCTCACACACACACACACATTAAAACACACACACGCACACACTCACACTGGCACTCACACTCACACACACGAAAAGCCAGAATTTCTACATAACCCACATTGCCGAACCCCCTACTAGCATTCATTGTTCCAAGATGTCCTCAAAAACCACACAAAATATGTTGTACAGAGGAGTACAGTTCAAATATGATGAGGGTACACACACACACACACACACACACACACACACACACACACACGCACACACACACACACACACACACACACACACACACACACACACACACACACACACATACACACACACACACACAGGGGGTATCAAGTGAAGGGGGGAAATTGGCAAAACACGTTATTGTGTCTTTTTCTCAAATATGCCTCTAAACCTTGTAACTTAAGAGTTCAGAGAGAAGCTTTTTTTGCTGTGGTTTTCAGCGCTGGGCTCAAAACCCTTTAACAAGAAACACTGCAGCTCTGAGCGTCTATATACCCTGCTGGCTCTGAGGAGACTTTGTCATGTTCAAAGGAAGGCCTACTGCCTACTCTAGCTTTTCTTTCCACCATAAGCCATATTCGCCTCAATTTCTTTTTGTACTTTGAGACAGACGTACTTGGTCTCAAAACTCAAAAATAAAAGAATTTGAAAGTTGAGAGAGGGTGTTCTTATACAGCCGCGGAAAGAAATTGAAGAGACCAGTCTGGATTTTTCTTCAATCTTTACCTCTACTAAGGGGGCCGACCAGTAACCATGAGGTCTCTGGTTCCTCCTCCCAGTAACCATGAGGTCTCTGGTTCCTCCCAGTAACCATGAGGTCTCTGGTTCCTCCTCCCAGTAACCATGAGGTCTCTGGTTCCTCCCAGTAACCATGAGGTCTCTGGTTCCTCCTCCCAGTAACCATGAGGTCTCTGGTTCCTCCCAGAAACCATGAGGTCTCTGGTTCCTCCCAGAAACCATGAGGTCGCTGGTTGGATCCCCGGCACCAGACAGGAGGGTGTTAGTAGTAAAACTAGTGGTGGCTGCTATTACATCTACGGTGCCCACCATCTCTACCATTGTGTCCTTGAGCAAGACTCCTAACCCCAAACTGACCCTGCGCTCTGACCCCCTCTGGAGTGTGGTAACTTGAGAGAGGGGAGATGAGAAAAAACAAATGTCAATGTAACCAACCATTGACTAATAAAGTAACTTAACTTAAATAAGTCCAACCATAAGAAAAGTGCAAAACAGGTCAACACATAAAGAGATATACAGAGACTCCTAAACCCTGTAACAACATATGATGAGCATAAATGGTTTGCCTTGAACTCTGCTTGTCCTTAAACTGAAAATAGTAGGGTGGCTGTGGCGAAGTGGATAGGGTGGTGGACCCTCAACTATAGGGTCGGTGGTTCGATCGCCCGTCTCCCCGCCACATGTCCAAGTGTCCCTGGGCAAAGAGACACTGAACCCTAAAATGTCTCCTGATAGTTAGCTTGCACCCTGCATGGTAGCTGCTGCTGCTATCCGTGTGTGAATGCGTGCTCCAGTTGTAAGTCGCTTTGGATTAAAGCGTCTGCTAAAATGACATGTAATGGAAAAGTTTTAGTTGTTGTTGCATGGCTGGTTCTGTTTACTGTGTGTGTGTGTGTGTGTGGTGTGTGTGTGTGTGGTGTGTGTGGGTGTGTGTGTGTGTGTGTGTGTGTGTGTGTGTGTACATATGGCCTGTTTACTGTGTGGTGGCAGTAAATGTGTGTTTATGCTCGGGTGTCTGTCATTAGGTTTAGGCTGGTCCCTTAACCAGACTTAATGTTGGGTCACAGCACATGTCTTGGACTGTCTTTCTTTGATGTTTTTTTTTCCTTTTAAAGGAACAGTGCGTATAATGTTTTGGTGCGTCTCATAACAGACTTGGTAGAAATATAATATTTGCGAGTATGTTTAAATTATTGTGTAAAACCTTTAAATATAGATACAGATAGCTTCAAAAAATTTGCATTTTATATCTACATATAGGAGCAGGCGCTGAGGCCGCCATATTTCAGCGCCATGTTTCTACAGTAGCACAGAACGGACAAACTTAACGACCTTATGCATTTTTATACATAGTGCGCGTCCTGGGGAAATGCACCTGTTGGAAGACCAAGAAGAAGAAGTACTATAGAATAAATAACTAAATACATCTTCACCTCATCACTTGATATTGTGGAAAGACTTGAGGCAGTGGTGGATGATGCCATCTTTAGTAACTATAGCTTCTTGTCCTTGAAGGCCACCGTAGCTTCTGTAAATTATCCCAAAAGGTGGGTTTCAAGTTTTTTTTTTTTATAATATGAGGTCTGAGGGAACCTGGAAATAAGTGGGACCCAGAAGAAACAGTTTGTTGGGGCATTTAACATTAAAGCTGGGGTATATGATTTCTGATTGGTCAAAGTTAACATGAGCTGTACAATTTGACCAATCAGAGCGAGGTTTCGATTCACTGTTCTTATTGGCTGTTGGGACTGTCCATTCACTTTGGCACGACTTTGTTGGTGTAGAGCGTGTCAGGGAGGGACCATAGGGGAGGGACCAAAGAGAACAAGTGGAGCGGTTGAGGTATTTGGATTTGAATCTCTATCCCAACTGCCATTTTCTCCCCAAATCCTCCACCCCAGCTTTAAACAATGCATGACTGTTAAAGGATATTAACATGGGTGTAGGATTTCTGTGAACCCATGTGATAAAGTCATGGTAACAGTTAAAGGATTTCAGTTTAATGGTTGATTTTATGGGCACATTTAGAAACGGGATCAGGTTGACTTTAGGTTTCGAGCGAGCACGGATATGGTACAACAGCATTTTTACAGAGTATTGGATTTAAATTGTGTGTGTGTGTGTGTGTGTGTGTGTGTGTGTGTGTGTGAGTGAGCCGACCTATCCAACAGGGAACCTGAGATCGTAACACATCCACTAACAGTGGACTCCAAAACTAACAGGGGACATTTTTCAAGTCCCCTCTTGGACATGCTTTAAATCATCTTAAAAACATGTATAATACCTTCTGGTAAATTTTCATAACTTTTGCCAACAGTGGACTTGGAAGTGTGTGAGTGTTAATTTCATATCTGGGACAGCCTCTGCCTGCCCTGGCCTGGCCCATTCACACACGTCGTTTAAACACTCCTCTATTGTCTGAATGGTCTCAGCCCCAGGGAGTCTTTCAGGCTGTGAAGAGCTGTTGACAGGCTTACTGAAGACACCAGTCTCTTGAAAATAGATTTGTATTTTGTTTTTGAAACTAAATATATATGTTGAGTTGAAGTGTTAATAAAAGTTTTAAAAAGGACCAAAGATAGATATAAACAAACATGGGAAAAAAGATCAGCAGTAAGATCCTTTATTTTCTTGCCAATGTGATTCTCTGTCTACTCTCCACTGTCAGACTACTCATGTGTGGCAGATTAAAAGAGAAAGGTATGTTCTTTGTATTTTAATTCATTGCAAAAAACAAATTGATCATCAGACTATTATTTATTATCAGAACATTTTATAGGTCAAGACCTTTAGAATAGTCCAGTCCCTCAAAATTCCCTTTACTACTAATCTTTATAAGAAGAGGTTTTCAATCAATTTGACAGTGTTCTTGTGTCTTCAAAATACATTTATTTTGTTTATTTCACAATCACAGAGAAAGGTCCACACTTCCACTGTATCTAATGATTGGAGTCCACTGTTGGTTGGGATAGTGCGACTTTCACACTCCATCGTGGATGAATTTAAAAGGAATAACCCAAACTGGATAATTCTTAAGGGGAAATAATAATGTCAATGTGGTCTAAAATGTCTTATGTGTGTCATACTAATTGACCCTACCTGCAGTACTACATTCTCCAAATGTAATGGAGAGTTAAGGAGATTGTCTCTGGACCATCTCAGACCTGGCTGAACAGGTACCCAAAGCCTGCAGTATGTGAAGACAGTTCAGCTGCCAATTTGGTTATCTGTCTACTCTCTCCTGTCAGACTATGTGTGACAAGTTAAAAGAGAAAGATACGTTCTTTGTATTCTAATTAATTGCAAAAACAGATTGATCATCAGACTATCATTTTACAATCAGAACATTTTAGAGGCCTAGGCCTTTAGAGTAATTCAGTCCCTCAAGATTCCCTTTAATAATCTTTATAAGAAGAGGTTTTCAATCAATTTGACAGTGTACTTGTGTCTTCAATCTATATTTATTTTGTTTATTTCACAATCACAGAGAAAGGTCCACACTTCCACTGTATCTAATGACTGGAGTCCACTGTTGGTTGGGATGGTGCGACTTTCACACTCCATCGTGTATGAATTTAAAATTAATACACCAAACTGGATTATTTCTTAAGGGGAAATAATAATATCAATGTGGTCTAAAATGTCTTATGTGTGTCATACTAATTGACCCTACCTGCAGTACTACATTCTCCAAATGTAACGGAGAGTTAAGGAGATTGTCTCTGGACCATCTCAGACCTGGCTGAACAGCTACCCAAAGCCTGCAGTATGTGAAGACAGTTCAGCTGCCAATTTGGTTCTCTGTCTACTCTCTCCTGTCAGACTATGTGTGACAAGTTAAAAGAGAAAGATACGTTTTTTTGTATTTTAATTAATTGCAAAAACAGATTGATCATCAGACTATCATTTTACAATCAGAACATTTTAGAGGCCTAGACCTTTAGAATAATTCAGTCCCTCAAGATTCCCTTTAATAATCTTTATAAGAAGAGGTTTTCAATCAATTTGACAGTGTACTTGTGTCTTCAATCTATATTTATTTTGTTTATTTCACAATCACAGAGAAAGGTCCACACTTCCACTGTATCTAATGACTGGAGTCCACTGTTGGTTGGGATGGTGCAACTTTCACACTCCATCGTGTATGAATTTAAAATTAATACACCAAACTGGATTATTTCTTAAGGGGAAATAATAATATCAATGTGGTCTAAAATGTCTTATGTGTGTCATACTAATTGACCCTACCTGCAGTACTACATTCTCCAAATGTAACGGAGAGTTAAGGAGATTGTCTCTGGACCATCTCAGACCTGGCTGAACAGCTACCCAAAGCCTGCAGTATGTGAAGACAGTTCAGCTGCCAATTTGGTTCTCTGTCTACTCTCTCCTGTCAGACTATGTGTGACAAGTTAAAAGAGAAAGATACGTTTTTTTGTATTTTAATTAATTGCAAAAACAGATTGATCATCAGACTATCATTTTACAATCAGAACATTTTAGAGGCCTAGACCTTTAGAATAATTCAGTCCCTCAAGATTCCCTTTAATAATCTTTATAAGAAGAGGTTTTCAATCAATTTGACAGTGTTCTTGTGTCTTCAATCTATATTTATTTTGTTTACTTCACAATCACAGAGAAAGGTCCACACTTCCACTGTATCTAATGACTGGAGTCCACTGTTGGTTGGGATGGTGAGACTTTCACACTCCATCGTGGATGAATTTATAAGGAATAAGCCAAACTGGATCATTCTCAAGGGGAAAATAATAATGTCAATGTGGTCTAACATGTCTTATGTGTGTCATACTAATTGACCCTACCTGCAGTACTACATTCTCCAAATATGAGACTGTCCACCGCGACCTATTACGTCAAGGCTACATTTTACAAAAAAAAATAGCTTAAGGATTCTCGTTGCTCTAATGTGGAAGTGATATGTGATATGATGCAAATTTGGCCGGATGAAAATATTCACAAACAGTCGTATAGCTTACAATTAAACTACGCTCCAAATCATACAGTGAAAATAATGTTTCATATCGTAGGCTACAAGCCACAAAGCTTGAAATTGACATACATATTTAGCCCATATGCAACAACAATAATGTGATGTTTTTGTTTTTATTTATAAGCCTTGATGTAATGATTTATTATTTTGAACCCCATATAATCAGGCAGTTACACCCCCACCCCCTTTCTCTCTCTCTATCTCTCTCTCTCTAAACAATGTAAATGATTCACAGTTTATAGCCTACAGATGTCATGACTATTTAACGGCACAAAAAGGAGAGAAGAAAAAATGCACTTACATGTTTCAACTACATGTAGCACGTACATGATGTAGCACTTTTGTAGTTTCATTTATTTGAAGCTACAGTGCCTTGCAAAAGTATTCATACCCCTTGGAATTTTCCACGTTTTGTCACATTAAAACCACACACATACATTTATTTTATTGGGATTTCATGTGATAGACCAACACACAGTGGTGCATCATTGTGAAGTGGAATGAAAATGAAATATGGTTTTACATTTTTTTTTTAAACAAAAAACTGAAAAGTGTGGCATGCAAAAGTATTCAGCACCCCTGAGTCAATACGTTGTACAACCACCTATCGCTGCAATAACAGCTGCAAGTCTATTGGGGTATGTCTCCGCCAGCTTTGCCCATCTACAGACTGATATTTTTGCCCATTCTTCTTTGCAAAATAGCTCAAGCTTTAGATTCAGCATCAGATTGGATGGAGAGCGTCTGTCAACAGCAATTTTCAAGTCTTTCCAGACATTATCAATTGTATTGACGTCTGGACTTTGACTGGGCCATTCTAACACATGACTATGCTTTGATTTGAACCATTCCATAGTAGATCTGGCTATATGTTTAGGGTATTTAACCTTCTGGAAGGTGAAGCTCCACCCCAGTCTCAAGTGTTTTGCAGACTCTAACAGGTTTTTCTGCCCTGTATTTGGCTCCATCCTTCTTCCCATCAACTCTGACCAGCTTCCCTATCCCTGCTGAAGAACAGGACCCCCACAGCATGATGCTGCCACCACCATGTTTCACGGTGGGGATGGTGTGTTCAGGGTGATGTGCAGTGTTAGTTTTCTGCCACACATTGCACTTTGCGTTAAGGCCAACAACTTCAATTTTGGTCTCATCTGACCAGAGCACCTTCCTCCAACACTTGCCACAAGCCATGCGGGGGACACAGCATATTCAGATGAGACCAAACTTGAAGTTTTTGGTCTGAATGCAAAATGCAATGTGTGGCAGAAAACTAACACTGCACATCACCCTATACACATCATCCTCATCGTGAAACATGGAGGTGGCAGCATCATGCTATGGGGATGCTTTTCTTCAGCAGGGAAGAGGGAAGCTGTTTAGAGTTGATGGGAAGATGGATGGAGCCAAATACAGGACAGAAAACCTGTTAGAGTCTGCAAAAGACTTGAGACTGGGGTGGAGGTTTACCTTCCAGAGGGACAACTAGCCTAACAATACAGCCATATCTACAATGGAATGGTTTAAATCAAAGCATATTCATGTGTTAGAATGGTCCAGTCAAAGTCCAGACCTCAATACAACTCTCTGGAAAGACTTGAACATTGCTGTTGACAGACGCTCTCCATCCAATCTGATGCTAAATCTGAAGCTCAAGCTATTTTTTAAAGAAGAATGGGCAAAAATGTCAGTCTGTAGATGGGCAAAGGTGGTGGAGACATTCCCTAAATAGATTTGCAGCTGTAATTGCAACGGTAGGTGGTTCTACAACGTATTGACTCAGGGGGGCTGAATACTTATGCACGCCACACTTTTCAGTTTTTTATTTCTAAAAATAATGTAAAACCATATTTAATTTTCATTCCACTTCATATTGATGCACCACTGTGTGTTGGTCTATCACATGAAATCCCAATAAAATAAATGTACATGTGTGGTTTTAATGTAACAAAATGTGGAAAATTCCAATGAATACTTATGCAAGGCACTGTAATCTAGACTACTTGCGTGATTATTGCTGTTCTGAGATTGTACCTTTATGGTCAAATTTAATTTATGGGAAATTGCTTTAGATAAAAGCATCAGCAATATAGGCTAATCTAATGACATAAAAGTATTTCACATAAAATTGGTGTTTCAATTGTAGGGGAGAGTGGCCTGAGTTGTGCCGGTGGGGAAGTTGTGCCACCCCTTGTTTCTAGAAAAGTGTGGAAGAAATTGTAAATGTGACCACATATTTAAGAAGAGCCATCCATTTGACTCATCCTGTAAAGAAGGGAGACACAAGGAATAAGATATAAGCACATTTAAGCTAACAGTGTTTTGCCTTTCAAAGTAACATTTCCATGATGAAGGTTTTTTGATTATTGTGTCTGAACAATTATAGACAAGTTTTAAAACATTTGACACACGTTTTAGTGCTTTAGTATGCTACACTTTGAGTCTATACTGTTAGCACGATGTCAGCCCTAAACTGCTGCATCATGCTTATTATCCAAAATTCTGGGGTTGGGGTGATTTGTGCCAAAGGGCCTAGGTGAGTTATAAATAAGTAAGTAATTAAAATGTATATATAAAAGCACATTTATGACAGTTTGCGCTGTCCAAAGTGCTGTATATAGTGCATTCAGTAGGTAAACAATGAAGGTAAAATAACAATAACAAAAATAAAAGACACAAAGCTCATACATATGGGTTTTGAGCCTTGATTTTTTTGCGGTGGCAGTTGGTTCCACAAGCACGGAGCAACTAATGCAAAGTACATTTCTGAGAGTTGTGCCAGTGGCATGGCTGTATACGCTGGTCACCAAAAGAAAGTGATTAGCCCCTTTTACACAGCCAGTGAAAGCCGGGAATATGCCGGCCTTTCGGCCCTCCACCCTGCTGTATAAATGCGACAGTTGCGGAACGAGGGAAGAAAGGTGCGAGTGATCGTTCCGGGAATTTTACTACCTCGGGGGGTAGTAAGATTCCCGACACTATCAGTTCCGCCTCTCTGTTTAAATGCTCCAGCTTGTTGTTGCGGAACAGGGGGGCGTTTGACGTTCCATAGCCTATGTTCTAAACATGCGACCATGTTAGCAGTTGAAGGACGTGTGTTTAACATTAATCACGGCGGCCTGATGTCCCATAAAAATCACCAAATAAAAGGAACGGCGTATAATCTATCTGATCATGAGGTCCGTTGCTCAATCCAAACCCCCACGCTTCATTTTGCAGAGTGTATGAGTCTATTTCTGCCCAGGAGAAGTTGTACAATGGGAAACCTAGGCTAGGCTAAGTAAGGGATAAAGTAGGCTATAGCGAACGGGTCACTTGCTAGAAATAAAGACCGACAAGCTGAAGCAGGAGCACGACGCGCAGCGGAGGGCTCTTGTTCAGCTTGACCTAGTAACGGGGGAATAGTCTGCTCGCCCCGCTAGACTGTCTGCTTCAGCTGACTGAAGGCTCCGGCTCAGCTGTTAGCCACAGAGCTACTTTTTTGCTAACACAACTCAGGACGTGAAGAGGTGAAGCGGATTGATTTTGTCAGTTTGGTTAACAGTCCCAGTGATGTTGGACTCAGCGCGTAGCGAGATCAACCGGCACATCGTGGGGACAGTAAAATACGGCCCTCTTACAGCAAGCTCCAGCACTTCTGCTCTCAATTCACCAGCCAGTGTTGTTGTTGAATAAGCAGCTGACCGGCGCGGCGCTAAATGTTTACGTCACACCTGACGCTGCTTACGCTGTTGTGTCACACATGACACTCCCCCCACTCCCCTCGTTCCGGAATGTGGAGCTCTGTGCTTTCACTCCGGAACGCTGTGTAAAAGGGACACAACACGCTGCCTTTGCTTGGTTCTGTGTAAATAACACTTAACCAAGGAGAGCTGGCAAATTGCCGCTCTTTCGTTTCGTCAATATGCCGCAATCTCTGTGTAAAAGGGGCTATTGTCTACAGTAGCTCAGAAGAGAGTGACATCTCCATTACTCTTAACAACACCACTGACAAGAGTTCAGATGGCCAGAAAAATGATGATGGTAACTTTGTCATTGTGAGCTTTGCAGGCAAAACCACCTAGATCTGCTAGGCCTTGTTTAAGAAAATTTACCTTAAATCTTTGTAAAATATTTACTTTATTTACTTAAACCTTAAATAAGAAATTGTCTTATGGATTTGTCTTGCATTACAGTTTATGAGATATATATCAATGGCTCAATTTACCCCATGGTATTCTCTCTTGTGACACAACTTATACCACACCGGGGGCAAGTTGTGCCACAAGACAACTTTTTTTCCGAAAGCTATATTAAACAGTTTATTCCAGATCCAAAAAATGTATGTATATAATGTAAAAAAAAAACTCTTCAGATTATAAGCCACACCCACCTCCGGGTGTATCCGGATAAAGATACGGATAATGACGTTTACGACACACTTAATAGGCCTACTTTTCACATGGTCGAGATTTCTGTATTATAAAATCCTTTTTTATTGGGTTTATGAAATATTCTAATATTTTGAGATACTTCCAAGATGTGTTCCATCCAAATTAAAACCCAAAAAAAGCCTGACATTTTTTACTTTGTGTCATGATTCTAGAATATATGAAAGTTTAACTTTTTCAGTGGACTTTTATTGCTTAAAAAGAGCTTTCAAGGAAGAGTTGCATATTTTCAATTTGGTCACAAACTCTGCTTTCCAATACAATTTTAATTACATTTAGTTAAGACAACATTTACGTTTGGATTGGATGCAACATATTATTTTACATTTCTTAAAGTTTAATACCTTGTTAAGATCCTTTTTTGAGTATATTGTATTAAAGGATTTGATTTCCAACAAAAGTTAAATGTTGAGGGTACTCAACCTATTTTAAATGTAATTTGTATCAAAGTATCTTCTCCAACACAGCGGAAGGAGAATGACCCATGTCACAGTCACTCTGAATTCAAAATAACATCTTGGCTATTGAAGTTAGCTGTTGTTGTTGAAGGTCTAACGACCGTCGTCAGACACAGGTACCCATCCCCCACACTGCATACGATCAGAGAGTGACACAGGCTGTCACAGATAGAAACAGCACTCGCCTGCTCTGATTTACTCAGGCACAATCCCTAAAGCCTCAAGCCCCAAATGTTAAAATGGCACTTTTTTCTTTACCTTTGCAATGCAATTTCTATTACATTTAAAGGGGCTTGTTTGGCATGGAAAACAAGTGTTAACTTTACCAAAGCAATAGTAAGGAAATAAGATAAAAAGCCTAGATGAATTCTAGTTAACACAAATTAATAAATAAAAGTACTTTCCAGAGAATATATTAAAAAATATGCACAAACGTTATAGTTTATTTTTTACATTAACTGTAGGCTATTCTTCCCTGCTGAGGCTCTTTAGAGATTGACTGCCTGATGTGAACGTGTTGCAGGCTCTTGCCTTAGTGAGTGGAGGGCAGTTAAATATCAAGAAATACATTTATTTATTTTCAAAACTGCATCACAAAGCAAAAGTCTGACATGTCTCACATCTCAAGACAACCTGTCACAAGTCTCTTATATTTTACTCACAGACTAGAAGTTTTTACAGAGACAGGGGATCTCATATTTGCAAGACCACATCTTGATTCCTCTTAAGATCATGATAATTTCACATACTGCAAACAGGATCTTTATTAAAGGGAAACCTTTTAAAGTCATACTGTAGAGTAGGGCTGGGCAATCATTTGATTACAATTATTAATTGCGATAAAACTTGCGTTGATTATGATGATAAGCTTTTGACATACAGTAAATGCTTGATATGATAAACAAAACAAAAAAAACAGTCCTGATATGGATTTACCAAACAGCCAATCACAAAGCAGAAATAAACTCAACAGCCAGTCAGATTTCAGTTTTCGCTGTTCCTGTCTAAGTACACGCCCATTTCCTGGTGTGACGTGCATGTTTGAGCTTCCAGCGGCAAGGAAAGAGGAGAGCCATGTGTAGTCACCTTGGCAAGAGTGAAGAGAGTCTAGCGAGAAATTTCTAGTAAAACCAGTAATTTGTATTTTACATCTTTAAGTTTAGAAGTCAAAGCTTTTTTTGTAATTGCCATTATGTTCTATAAGTTACAAGGCAAGCTATCTTATATTGTTACGTGAAGTTAAAACATGTTTGTGAAGTTAAATGTTTATAATAAAATGTGATTCAATTATATCATCACAAATCAAAACAATATTATTTTGTGGAACCTGGAACCAACTAGAATATGTTTGTAAACCAAACTGTGGGCCCTGCTGCTGTAAACAAGAGTAAAACAGTAACTTTTCAGGAAGCTTTCTAACTTCAAACAGTGTTCCAGGGATCACATTTTAGAAAATGTTCACTTCTCTGACACACACAAATGTATACACTGCAGCTTATTTCTGACCACAGACAGAATTTAAAGATCTATTCCCATTTTGGTGAGACTTTTTTAGAAGAGCCTTTCACTGTAGTTTATTTTCTAATTTAAGGAAAAACATAACCAAAATCATAAAAAGGCAGTCCAGAATGTATGTAGTCTGAGACAATAAAAAAACGTGACTAAAATGACTAAATTTACATGAGGAGGCGTGGCATCTGTCACACTGGTCCACAACATTTGGATACATTTTAGATTTGCTGAAATGGACTCTATGTAACACTTTAACTATATAAGCTGCAGCCTGGCACAAGGAGAAGATGAGCGTATACTATGTACCACCTTATCCCATCATTGATCTGTCAAATTTACTCCATGCTCACGCTCCCAAGTATTTTTAGTTTCGACAGACAAATTGTTTTCCAGAGCCATGAGTTTGTCATAAATCTTAGAAATGAGCAATTTCTGGTGAGGTTTAAAGGTGTTGCTGTAAAAAAGGTGTGAAGTGTCTACTTTGAATAGAGACAATGCAGGCCGGGGGTAGGGTAGAGGGGCAGTCAGCAAGGGCATGCTTTGGCAGGTATGTATGTTGAGGAAACACGTCAGAAGACATATGCTGTGGTTTGGGAAAAGATGTAACTCTGTTTCAGAGGAGTGAAATTATGACTAAATTTACTTGAGGAGGCGTGGCATCTGTCACACTGGTCCACACTGTTTGGATACATTTCAGATTTGCTGAAATGGACTCTATTTAACACTTTAACACTGTATAAGATGCAGCCTGACATAAGGAGAAGATGAGCATATACTATGTACCACCTTATTGGTCTGTCGAATTTACCATTTTTTCAAGCATTTTTAGTTTCGACAGCCAAATTGTTTTCCAGAGCCATGCGTTTGTCATAAATCTTAGAAATTAGCAATTTCTGATGAGGTTTAAAGGTCAAAAGGTCTTCTCATGGTTGGTTTATAGAGAGAGAAGGATAACATAAAAAAAGAGAAGAGGCACAATGCCTAATTTGAACGTACATAAATAAATGGGATGTAGGTAAATTAAAACCTTTCGTGAAGTCTGAAAAAGTAGAAAAGTGCCCATCCTTATGAAGGTCTGAATACCTAAATGCCTTTATTTTGCCATAACATGTAGGATATATTCCCAACAGATGGGGGGAATAGATGATTGTTCACTATGGGCATCAGAGTGGATGCAGAGGAAAACATAAAATGGCGCCTAAACTGGAACCAAATCTTCAGAGTAGATAGCACAATAGGATTCCTTGTGAAACTAGAAGGCTTCAAAGTGAATTTGAAAGGTACATTCCATATTTGTATATGTTTCCCTTGTAAGGATCCATCAATTAATTGTGTTGGTAAATAAATTGTTTCCTAAATGGCTGAATATTTTAGGGAGCTACTGTAGGCTTAAAATAAAGTTACTAATGGAACCAGATATCCAAGTAAGTTGAGCTTAAACATTTTAGCGCATACAACTGTTACCATACCACTTTTAATAAATCCACTATATTTATGTTAGCAAGGAGATGTATGCAGCCTCTGGGAGAGACACAGCAACACAGTCTTACAACAGTCCAACTCTTTGCCAGGAGTCAGTGTTGCTATAAAAAGGTGTGAAGTGTCTACTTTGAATAGAGACAATGCAGGACAGGGGTGGGGGTTGAGGGGCAGTCAGCAAGGACATGATTTGGCAGGTATGTATGTTGAGGTGACCTTTAACATCAATGGAAAGTTAGGGGCACTTTACACTGTGAAAACGTGACAGTTTTCCAGTTTTTGGTTTAAAAAAAAAACCCGTTCAGACACAATTTATCTGACATCTTCACCCGTACACATGTTTTCAGAGGAAACGGGCCGAAATCGCTGTAGTAGCAGTGTAGCAGCCATGCCAAGCCAATAGTCAGCGGTGACACAGCCTAGTAGATAGCTCTTCCGGTACAATTTGATGCATAAAACCTTACTGTAACCAAAAATGAATGCCACTAATGTTCATAAAGCGGTTGGTGTAAGCGTGGGGTTACAAATATTGTAAAAGACAAGCTTTCTGTCCTCTTATTTCACCGCATTGAACTTGTAAAAACAGAAGACTTGCAGATAGTAAAGGGGCTTTGTGAGCGGATACATTCCTGTTAGGCGTACTTCAAAATAAAAGTCAACTCACGTGTGTCCAGTGAAATGCTATTAATGTTTAGCCAGTGAAATGCTTTTACTGTGAAGCCGTAGCCTTAATGCTCCTTTTGTTGAACGGTAGCCTAACTTAACCGCTGCACGCTGATAGTGTTTTTTAATGTAGAGAGAGCCGTGTCCCTTGCATATAGAAGTGATACACGTTTATTTAGCTAGAAAAACAGGCAGAGCACAAATCTTTCCCCAGCCAAAGTGGCGGGTGGTCTCAATAACTTACTGCGGTAATCGCTTGGACTAAATTGGCGAGTGTAAGAGAAAGTGAAATTGTAATTTCTACCTGTGCAATAAAAGGAATTATCTGAAAATATGTAAGAGTATTGCACATTGTATTACATCATTAGAGTGTAGAACATTAAATTAGGCTACATTTTATAATGCTATGAGTGTTCTAAGATTATGTCAATAGGCTGTGGCCTAGTGGGTAGCATGTTAGT
Organism: Hyperoplus immaculatus; assembly: GCA_949357725.1. Classification (NCBI taxonomy): domain Eukaryota; kingdom Metazoa; phylum Chordata; class Actinopteri; order Uranoscopiformes; family Ammodytidae; genus Hyperoplus; species Hyperoplus immaculatus. The sequence goes on from OX442362.1 coordinate 2,596,761, forward strand.
ATTGCAACTACGGGGTCAGTGGTTCGATCCCCTGTACCGCTACGTGTAAGTGCAATTTACACGTAGGGAGTTTGCCTCTGGAGTGCAGGGTCGGAGGTTCGATTCCCTGCCTACCCACATGTCGAAGTGTCCCTGGGCAAGACACTGAACCCCAAATTGCTCCCGATGGTTCAGACAGCGCCTTGCATGGCAGCTACTGCCATCAGAGTTTGAGTGTATGCATAAAATGTGTATTGTGAAGCGCCTTGTGACCCTGGTCTGTGAAGGGCTCTATATAAATAAAGCTTACTTAAATTCCTATAAGTTAGCCTGCTGTGTGTGGACGGGTCTCACTTTAGTTTTTGTTGAAAAAAATGGGACTTAACAGAATAAATACTATGCTATTGATGAACAAAAAGCCTTTAATCAAGTATTTGTCAAATGTTAATAGTGAATTATTAGTATAATTTAAATTAACAAAACCCCTTTACTAAATAATATTTTAGTATAAATGAAGTATAGGTTCAAAAGTATACTTAAATAGTATACTTAAGTACAAAATAAGTTGTTCTATTTTGGTACGCAAATGAGGTAATAAATACACTTAAATTATGTTGAAGCACTGCTTAAGTTCAACTTAAGTTGTTTCAATTGAACACAACTTAACGTATATTGCTCATGAACACACTTCAAATATATTGAGTTTACTTTAAAAAAATCTACTTAAAGCGACACTTACCTTTGTTGCATTTTTACACTTTTTTTTGGATTAGTTTAAAATGGCATTAATAAGGTAATGACACTCTAAAATGCAAGACAGACCTACCAGGAGTAAAAACAAACAATGATTTCAATCTCATTATATTTTGTGAAAACTTCAACAGACCTGACAGACCTGTCTGTTTGCCGTCTGCTTCTGTGTTGTGCATTCTCAACTAGAGGCTTTGTTTTGATTCCACGGCAGACAGTAGCGAGTATCGACCATTGTAGAAAAGCCCCCAAAGTTCATAAGTTACAGTGTTGTTATTTTTTACAGTGTGTTAAGATGTGTTTTGTTCAGTGTGGATAGGTGTCAGTTAGGGCTGTGATGTCAGTCGGCCAAAGAGCCTGTTTATTAAGTTAATTTCTCTTCTCCCTCGGTCAGATGTGTGAGCCTGCAAGCTGCCGCAGTAAGCGATCATTCCACATGGAAACGTGTTTGTCTGAGTTTAAATGTGAATCACCCGTGTGTGAGTACATGCAGTCCCGATCACTGTTATAAGTTATAGTTTATGCATGTTATTAACGGCTGCTATTAATGTTATTTGGCCATACGTGGTGTTCTGGCCGACACCTCTGAAGTGAAACCAGTGATACAAGCAGATCAGCGCGGTACCGGTACATCCACCAGTTTCCTCAGCTACAATATAACTCACGTGCGTGCGCAGAGGCAGTGGTTGTAAGTCTGCTTGTGTAAATACAGTTTCTTCAACAAAAATGGGAATGGGGGGTGGAGCATTGGAGGAAGGCGGGATGTTATGCTTGTGCTGTAATTCTCAAATGCGACAAAGGTAAGAGTCCCTTTAAGTATTATTTTTTTTCACTTGAGGGGCCATCACTTAAAATAAATAAAATTATTTGGTTGCATCAACATTTTAGAACTCCCGGCTATGTTTAATATTGAAATTAAGAGCCTTTCCACATGCACAACGTAAAGAGAACATAAGGGATATTGACTATACAGATTGTAGCCTTAATACACTTATCAGGGGGGTTTTATTTTGAAGAAATGGTCCAATGTGCATACTGGCATCTGGAGCAATGGAAACAGGTTGTGTGGTCTGATGAGACCACACTGACCCTGTTCTAGAGTGATGAATGCATCAGGGTAAGAAGAGAGGTGGATGAAGTGATGATTCCATCATGCCTAGTACCTACTGTACAAGCCTTTGTGGCAGTGTACAGTATGATCTAGGGTTATAGTTTTGCACATGTTGGTCCAGTTGTGCTCACTGTCGTTTAGCAATCAGAAAAAACTGTAGAAAAATAGGTTATAACTATTCTCAAATGCAGTTGAGATTATTTTCATAGGCATTATTGATCTGGCTAGGTCTTTTTCATCCATGATGGAGTGTGAATATCATTCCATCCTAACCAACAGGGAACTTGTGTCAATTAGTACCAACTAAAAGAGGACTCATATCGTTTCAAACAGTAGATGTGAGGACCTTTTTCTATATTAGGGAAGCTGACCTGTCTGGAGAAGCTTTTGGTAGCTGTTCAAGAGGCAGGAGTTGGTCTAGAGACAATCTTCTTAACTCTTCTACATTTGGTCAATTACATACTTAAGACATTTAAAGGTGAAGAGAGCAATATACAGTATATATATATATATATATATATATATATATATATATATATATATATATATATATATATATATATATATATATAAGTTTATATACGTGTTAAATGGCTCTATTTTCATACAGTGATCACTTATATAGTGTGCACATTTCATAACTCCAATCTCTCAGTCACCCGCTCTGCATGTAATGTGGTGTTCACCATGCTGCTACAATCACAGAGTGGTTTTCTGCCCTAAACTACCTCCATACAGTGAACATAAAGCAAATGTTGTGAGGGAATTTTCAGTCTTTAGTATGGTTAATATTAATGGTAGAGATGTATAGTTAATTTATGCCTGTCTTGTGTGTTTGTCTATATCTCAGACACTAGGTCACCCTGGTAGACTGTTAGGAGACACTTAGGTCAGTTGTATAGATAAAGTCTCATCTCCTTAGACTCCAGAATGTCATGGTTCACTGTGTTCAGCTCTGAACCAAAACATTGGTACGCTTGGTGCCCGAGCCGGGGAGGTGTTAGAGATAGCACAAGGTTAATACACAGCTCTCAAGAAGTGTCTGTCAGAATTGAAGTGCAAGTCACCCGAGTTGCAGCCCGGTTCTCCTTGGCCTTGAAAGAACTTCCATCACGAATAATTTGTGATGGAAGTTCTTCCTAATTTCGATGTTTCTAAACGCATGTTATTAGGGTGTAGCATGTTTTTACCTTTGCTGCGCCAACTACAATAACAACAGCATTGTAAACCCACCACAGTGTAAGCCATATGTTTAGACATGTGTACAAAATGCTATGTTGCATATTCAGGAAGAGGCGAGGAGGGAATCATCACAGTATACCCACTACAAAAAACTAGGCGACACCTCTAATGTATTCCATAGTGTGTATTATATATTGTTAAAAATCACAGCAACCAGCAACAGAGACTTGCTGTCAGCAGACCAAATATATATTAAAACATGTTAATCTCTACAAATCATGTTCAAAGTATATGTTGTGTTATAACTATTCTCAAATTCAGTTGAGATTATTTTCATAGGTATTAATGATCTGCCAAAGTCTTGTTCATCCATGATGGAGTGTGAATATCATTCCATCCTAACCAAGAGGGAACTTGTGTCAATTAGTGCCAACTAAATGGGGACTCCTGTCATTCCATACAATTTAGGACTGTAGGGTCAATATGTATAACAAACAGACATTTAAGACTACATTTATATTATATTTCCCTTAAGAATGATCCAGTTTGCATAATTAAAATGCATATTTTTACCATTTTAAAAGTAATAGCAGTGTTTGATTTATTCCATAATGTGCATTACATATTGTTAAAAATCACAGCAAACAGCAACAGATACTTGCTCTCAGCAGACCAGTCATCCAATGTGTCAGCCCTCTGTTCATCTAGTCAGCACCGCTAAATACTTTTTATAATCGACAATTAAGATTTCACTAGAAATTCAAGTTCATTCAAGTCACTCACATTATTCAAACTGTAATGAGTAAACGTTTGTAATTTGTTTATTGGCGTTTGATGCTGGTGTTTTTACTCTGTGTGTTCTGATAGACAGTGTGTGTTTGTGTTTTGAGATGTGTGTGAATAGTGTGTTGCTTGGAATGG
>OX442362.1:2610703-2612862 GCA_949357725.1 Hyperoplus immaculatus
AACCTGCTCCCTCCATCCCTCCATCCTAACCTGCTCCCTCCATCCTGACATCCTAACCTGCTCCCTCCATCCTGACATCCTAACCTGCTCCCTCCATCCTAACCTGCTCCCTCCATCCTAACCTGCTCCCTCCATCCCTCCATCCTAACCTGCTCCCTCCATCCTCCATCCTAACCTGCTCCCTCCATCCTAACCTGCTCCCTCCATCCTAACCTGCTCCCTCCATCCCTCCATCCTAACCTGCTCCCTCCATCCCTCCATCCTAACCTGCTCCCTCCATCCCTCCATCCTCACCTGCTCCCTCCATCCCTCCATCCTCACCTGCTCCCTCCATCCTTCCATCCTAACCTGCTCCCTCCATCCCTCCATCCTCACCTGCTCCCTCCATCCTGACCTGCTCCCTCCATCCTAACCTGCTCCCTCCATCCCTCCATCCTCACCTGCTCCCTCCATCCCTCCATCCTCACCTGCTCCCTCCATCCCTCCATCCTCACCTGCTCCCTCCATCCTAACCTGCTCCCTCCATCCTCACCTGCTCCCTCCATCCCTCCATCCTCACCTGCTCCCTCCATCCTAACCTGCTCCCTCCATCCCTCCATCCTCACCTGCTCCCTCCATCCCTCCATCCTAACCTGCTCTCTCCATCCCTCCATCCTAACCTGCTCCCTCCATCCCTCCATCCTAACCTGCTCCCTCCATCCCTCCATCCTCACCTGCTCCCTCCATCCCTCCATCCTAACCTGCTTCCTCCATCCCTCCATCCTCACCTGCTCCCTCCATCCTCACCTGCTCCCTCCATCCTCACCTGCTCCCTCCATCCCTCCATCCTAACCTGCTCCCTCCATCCCTCCATCCTCACCTGCTCCCTCATCCTCACCTGCTCCCTCCATCCCTCCATCCTAACCTGCTCGCTCCATCCTCACCTGCTCCCTCCATCCCTCCATCCTAACCTGCTCCCTCCATCCTAACCTGCTCCCTCCATCCTGACATCTCTCAGCTGCTCCCTCCATCCTGACCTGCTCCCTCCATCCCTCCATCCTAACCTGCTCCCTCCATCCCTCCATCCTAACCTGCTCCCTCCATCCCTCCATCCTAACCTGCTCCCTCCATCCCTCCATCCTAACCTGCTCCCTCCATCCTGACATCTCTCAGCTGCTCCCTCCATCCTAACCTGCTCCCTCCATCCCTCCATCCTCACCTGCTCCCTCCATCCCTCCATCCTCACCTGCTCCCTCCATCCCTCCATCCTAACCTGCTCCCTCCATCCTGACATCCTAACCTGCTCCCTCCATCCCTCCATCCTAACCTGCTCCCTCCATCCTGACATCCTAACCTGCTCCCTCCATCCTGACCTGCTCCCTCCATCCTGACCTGCTCCCTCCATCCTAACCTGCTCCCTCCATCCGTCCATCCTAACCTGCTCCCTCCATCCCTCCATCCTAACCTGCTCCCTCCAACCTAACCTGCTCCCTCCATCCCTCCATCCTAACCTGCTCCCTCCATCCCTCCATCCTAACCTGCTCCCTCCATCCTGACATCTCTCAGCTGCTCCCTCCATCCCTCCATCCTCACCTGCTCCCTCCATCCCTCCATCCTAACCTGCTCCCTCCATCCTAACCTGCTCCCTCCAACCTAACCAGCTCCCTCCATCCCTCCATCCTCACCTGCTCCCTCCATCCCTCCATCCTAACCTGCTCCCTCCATCCTAACCTGCTCCCTCCATCCTGACATCCTAACCTGCTCCCTCCATCCTAACCTGCTCCCTCCATCCCTCCATCCTAACCTGCTCCCTCCATCCTGACATCCTAACCTGCTCCCTCCATCCTAACCTGCTCCCTCCATCCCTCTATCCTCACCTGCTCCCTCCATCCCTCCATCCTAACCTGCTCCCTCCATCCTAACCTGCTCCCTCCATCCCTCCATCCTAACCTGCTCCCTCCATCCTGACATCCTAACCTGCTCCCTCCATCCTGACATCCTAACCTGCTCCCTCCATCCTAACCTGCTCCCTCCATCCTAACCTGCTCCCTCCATCCCTCATCCTAACCTGCTCCCTCCATCCTCCATCCTAACCTGCTCCCTCCATCCTAACCTGCTCCCTCCATCCTAACCTGCTCCCTCCATCCCTCCATCCTAACCTGCTCCCTCCATCCTCCATC
>OX442362.1:2615562-2618062 GCA_949357725.1 Hyperoplus immaculatus
GTCGCCACCTGTCTACCGAACAAACACAATCTCTCCACAGAGTCATTTCTTTTAGTTGAAAATTCCCTGCAATCCAACTGAATGTTAATCGCCTGCCCCAGTCTGAAAAAAAATGAATATGCAACCAGCTAATGCTTTGCAAATGAGGGGCAACGTTTTGGATGAGTGCCACAAACAGAAATAGGCAGCGTCGAAAACGTTTTGCCATTTGTTTTCTTTTTCTCTATCATCAGTTCACACTAGTAGACAGCAAATTCAGATCTCCATTTTGAGAGTATTAATTGTATATCCTGGACTCTTAACCAGGCTTGCACTGACTACAATGCGTTATGCTGTTTAATTAGTGTGTGTGTGTGTGTGTGTGTGTGTGTGTGTGTGTGTGTGTGTGTGTGTGTGTGTGTGTGTGTGTGTGTGTGTGTGTGTGTGTGTGTGTGTGTACATGTATAATGATGCATATAGACTAATCATGACATTATAACCTCAAGTAAAGAACCACTGTCCCAACCAACACACATTTTAAAATTAGCCAATGGATAAAAGGTATGTCGAAGTGTGTGTGTGTGTGTGTGTGTGTGTGTGTGTGTGTGTGTGTGTGTGTGTGTGTGTGTGTGTGTGTGTGTGTGTGTGTGTGTGTGTGTGTGTGTGCATATGCGTGTGTGTGTGTGTGTCCAATGGATAAAAGGTATGTCGAAGTGTGTGTGTGCGTGTGTCCATTTCTGTCCATTTCTGCATTGCATTAATATGTATCAAATATAGTCATTTGTACATTTTGCTATTGGAAGGTTAACAAAAGGTCCAATACCTTTTATAATTGGACTGTGCGTATATAGCTCTACAATGTGCCTGTTGGTTCATTTATGCACTCTGATAACTCCTCTGAGCCGATGTGTTAACGAGCTCTGCGTGGGAGGGAGACCATCCATTTAAATCCGATGCAACATCCCTGTGATCTGTTTTCATGTTCCATATTTTTCTCACAGAGTTCTACGCACAACATAATTTATTTTTTAACCCGGTTGTCTGTGTGTGTGTCTGTGTGTGTGTGTGTGTGTGTGTGTGTGTGTGTGTGTGTGTGTGTGTGTGTGTGTGTGTGTGTGTGTGTGTGTTTTTGCTAACACAGTCATTGCCCGGGTGAATCTACAGTACAACTGTTTTTCTCCACCCCTCCTGTGTGTGTGTGTGTGTGTGTGTGTGTGTGTGTGTGTGTATGTGTGTGTGTGTGTGTGTTTGTATCGCATCGCTTGTTTTAAAATCCAAACATATCGCCTTGACAACACTATAGCAAAGATATATTGCATCATAGCCTATTGACTGTGTTACCCGCGGTTACCTCACGTTGTCCTTGATACAAGCAACAACCTTATTCCTTTTTAAACTGTTATGTATGTGTTGTTCACCTGTCACTTTAGCCGCTCATCAACCATGCATTTTCCCCTCTAGCGATAGCACACACACACACACACACACACACACACACACACACACACACACACACACACACACAGCGATAGCTCATCCGTTTAGCGCGCAGCTTTAATAAGAAAGATGTTATGGTGTTAGGTTAGGAGGGGGGGAGTGTGTGTGTGTGTGTGTGTGTGTGTGTGTGTGTGTGTGTGTGTGTGTGTGTGTGTGTGTGTCTGTGTGTGTGGCTAGAGGAGGGAGAGTGTTATCCTTCACTGTATGCAGGGTTGAAATGGTTTACACAAGAAGTATGGGGCTATTTGGACAATGTAGAATTGATTAAATCACGCTTGGAGCAAAACAAGGGGGAGGGAGGGAGAGAGGGAGGGAGAGAGAGGGGAGGGGGAGGGAGGGAGAGAGGTAGGGAGAGAGAGAGAGAGAGATGGAGGGGAGGGAGGGAGGGAGGGAAAGAGAGAGGTAGGTAGGGAGAGAGGAAGAGAGAGGGAGAGGGAGGGAGGGAGAGAGGGAGAGGGAGGGAGAGGGAGGGAGGGAGAGAGGTAGGGAGAGATGGAGGGAGAGAGGTAGGGAGAGATGGAGGGAGGGAGGGAGAGGGAGGAAGGGAGGGAGGGAGAGAGGTAGGGAGAGGGAGGGAGGGAGGGAGGGAGAGAGAGAGAGGTAGGTAGGGAGAGAGGAAGAGAGAGGGAGAGGGAGGGAGGGAGAGAGAGAGAGGGAGGGAGAGAGAGAGGAAGAGAGAGGGAGAGGGCGAGGGAGGGAGGGTGGTTTACACTAGAAGTATGGGGCTATTTGGTTGATACATATGGACAATGTAGAATAGATTAAATCACGCTTGGAGCAAAACAAGGGGGAGGGAGGGAGGGAGGGAGGGAGGGAGGGAGAGCGGGAGGGAGAGATTGGAAGAGGGATGGAGAGGGATGGAGAAAGGGAGGGAGGGAGGGAGAGAGAGAGAGAGAGGTTGGAGGGAGGTATATGGTTGTGAATGAGGCACAGGATAATACAGCGATTTTCAAATGTGTTTTTCTGCTCATGTCTACAGTAAAATTCTACACAAGCAACATTTTATGTCCAGTAAACAAGGAGC
>OX442362.1:2623062-2635562 GCA_949357725.1 Hyperoplus immaculatus
ATTGAAGAACCCCTGTAGAACTATTTTATTTATGTTTGCGATGGTTCAAGAACCAAAGTAATATTCAAGCTTCCAAATCATCCTTTCAAATGACATTTTAATAACAACATTACCTTTTTCCCATATACAGTTTATGGGAGTGACGCCGAAAATCCAGCAGCCATTTTATTTTGAAATCGTAACTGCTCTGGTTACCTCCTTAAAGAGCTAATTTTTCTGCGGCTATAATTAGCTTAGCACATTAAAAACAGATCCCTGGATGGTTTTCGTGACCCATTACATAAACGCAGAGGGAGGGAGAGAGAGATAGGGAGGGAGAGAGGGAGAGAGAGAGAAGGGAGGGAGAGAGGGAGGGAAGGAGGGAGAGGCAGAGAAGCGAGAGAGGGAGGGAGGGAGAGAGGGGGGAGGGAGGGACGGACGAAGGGAGGGAGAGAGGGAGGAGAGAGAGAGGGAAGGAGGGAGAGAGGGAGAGAGAGGGAGGGTAGGAGGGAGAGAGAGAGGGTGGGTAGGAGGGAGAGAGAGAGAGAGGGTGGAGAGAGGGGGGAGAGAAGGGGGGAGAGAGAGGGAAGGAGAGAGAGAGAGAGAGAGAGAGAGAGAGAGAGAGAGAGAGAGAGAGAGAGAGAGAATAAACCTGATGGCCTCACTGAAACACTCTTATCAGTGGTGCGAATTGAATTGCTCTACTGTGACTAGACTGTTGGGAAGACAGAGAGGGTTCTGGAGGAATGTTGCGGCTAGCTGCTGCTTTAAAGATGGAGTCAGTGATGCTGGAGAATGCTTGTTGTTGAAATCACTTTTCTTTGTCAAAATCAGTGAATATCACAATCCGCTACTAGCCTGTAATATGTGTGTGTGTGTGTGTGTGTGTGTGTGTGTGTGTGTGTGTGTGTGTGTGTGTGTGTGTGTGTGTTTTTGGCCCAGTGTTAATACACAGCTTATGCTCTAAATTGGGTTTTGGTAGAATTGAATTTCAACTGTATCCAGAATCTGCACATCCAATCTTCAAAATAACTACTTCAAAATAAAACGGTCTGTAATGTGCTGTGCTGCAAATGATATACACATAAAATGCAAGACAAACAAACAGATACAAATGCCTAACTCGGAAACAGGGCGACTAGAAACGTGTACTATTGTGTGTAACTGTGCATACAAATCTTAAACCGTGATATATTTCTACCTTATACATCCCAGTGATTTACCATCAACATAAGAATAAATGTCGGTTTTGCTGCTATTGGCAACTCATGCGATTCTACATATATATTTAGATCATCACAGCGTTGCAAAGTATGGGGGGGCGGGGGGGGGGGGTCCTCCTATTGAAATGCACTGATGTGTAGTAATGACTCTGGCAACAAGAAATAGTGCTTTGTGTGGCTTTTGTTTGGGCTTGAAAACAACACGATACAATGAGGTGTTTAGCTTGAGACACGACTATAGTCAACAAGGCCTTTCAGACGGAGAGAAAGACAAATGGCAGACAAAAAAATAAATTGCTTTTCTGAGACGTTATAGGCAACAACAAGCTTTGAAGATGGAGTCGACTATTCTGGATAATGCTTGAATGTTTGTAAAAATATGTGAATATCTCCTCACAATTCGCTGCCTGTCTGTACTGTGTGTGCACTGAAAAAAACGTTCCAGTGTTAATACACAGCCTAGGCTCTGTAAACTGGGCATGTTGCTAGCTACGGCAGGCCCCTCACTTACCCTTAGGCTGTGTATTAACACCAGATATGTTTTGCAGCTCACACAACGTACAGACAGGTAGCAAATGGTGACGAGATATTCACTGATTTTGACAAAAAGCGTTCTCCAGAATCACTGACAGTCTGTTTTGAATAAAGTTACTGGTCTTTATCATCTCACACACACACACACACACACACACACACACACACACACACACACACACACACACACACACACACACACACACAATCCACTTCCCTTTGCAGTTTAACATAAACAGAAATGGATAGATAGATAGATAGATAGATAGATAGATAGATAGATAGATAGATAGATAGATAGATAGATAGATAGATAGATAGATAGATAGATAGATAGATAGAGAACCCTCCATCAGAGAAAACAGACACAGAGCGCAAACAAGGGGATGACAAATGTCTTCAAGCTCTCCCGTCTCTCCCCTCAACAGACAAAATGAATCCCATCTGTTTGACTACGAGATATCCCGGTGACGTATGTCTTCTACTGAGCATGTTTCGAACAGCACACAAGCAGGCAGTTTTTGGGAAGGAGAATTAGGGTCATGTTGAGGGGAGGGGGGGATATATAATAATGAGAATAAAGTAGAAAAAAGTAGAACATTTTACGAGAACATAAACTTAATTTGACCAGATAAAATCCGAAACATTATGATAATACAGTCACAATTTAATGACTATATTCTGGTCATTTTAAAATCCCGACTTTATATTTTAAATATTATTGATTTTTTGATAACATTTAGCTAAGACTTTTTCTCCTAAAAAGCAGACTTTCTTCTCACAACGTATGTATTTTGTCTTCTTCGACATTGTCATCGTACTCCGTTGTATATGTCCAATAGTTTTGTGATGGGATTGCTATTTTTTTTTTTTTTTGGGGGGGGGGGGGATTATAAGGCTACGTTGAGGGAGAAAAAAATACAAATAAAAATGACCAGAATAAAGTATTGTACACTTAAAAGAACAAGTCTAAACATTGGGAGAATAAATGTGTTATTCTGTTATTATCTGTTGCATCGATTCCTCATCATTTTTCATTTTTTTCTTGTAATTTTTTTTCTCTACATGTCATAATGCTCCATTGTATATTTCCAATAGTCTTATGACAGGATTTCTTATCAGCCTATAATGCTCCTCTTAGTCAACCCAAGGCGCACACACACACCCACACACACACCCACACACACACACACACACACACACACACACACACACACACACACACCATTGACAGTTTTCTCATTCAAACCGTCAATACTGTCAGGAGATATCTCGCTGTAAAGAGTGATGTGCGTTTATTGCTAAAACATGGCTCCCATCAACTGACTGCTCTCCTATTTGACAACCTGCCATCTCTGCACCTTGTCTATTGGGCTTTCCTGTTGAATAAGCAATGAGGCAAACAGTAATTTATGATGTAGTGGACACAGATAATGACATGTTGATCAAGCCATCATGTTGATTGTATTACTGTGAGGCCCTTTGCATGTTTAGTATGATTGATTGATGTGTTGGCAAAATGGCCAAGTGTCTGTCTCGGTTGCTAAATGATGAATGACAGAATTGAAGAAGATACTCGCACACACACACACACACACGCGCACGCACACGCACGCACACACTCACTCACTCACTCATACACACACACACACACACACACACGCGCGCACGCGCACGCACACGCACGCACACACTCACTCACTCACTCATACACACACACACACACACTCATACACACACACACACACACACACACACACACACACACACACACACACACACACACACACACACACACACACACACTCACTCACTCACACTCACACACACACACACACTTCACCTGTCCCCCGTGTGTGTGTCTGATTATCTGTTGCATCGATTGACTCGCGTTGCCAGTTTGCCTCGGCTGTGCTTTAAGCTCAAAATCACCGTCCCTGTCACTTGTATTGTGACACACAGATGTATCTTCTACTAGTGGCTTTCAGGAGTTATTTAGGCCTTTGAAAGCTAGGAATGGGGCTGGGATGACATTGTGACAGTATGATATGTGTCCGCAAAAATATCACAATTTCAGGTCATCGAGCTATTGAGATTACAGCTCTTAAAGCTGCAGTGTGTAGAATTTTGGGTTTTATTTCCTAGCAGATTTTGTAATTTAGTGCATAATAGCTGATTTTTTTTTTTAGAATTATTATTTTTTTCCCTTAGAAAGGGTCTCATATATGTCCATATTTCTCCATACTTACCAAGGCCTAGTGCCGCCATCTTGAAAGTGTCATAGTTGGAATGTCATCAGGTGCATTGTTTAAAATTCAGAATTGTTCTTGTCCTTGAAGGCCACTGTAGCTTCTGTTATTATTCTAAAGGGTTGGGGTTAGCCAGGGAGCGTTGCATTCTAGAACTTTGTAGAACGTTCTTGATGATGTCATATTACAACTGCACCTTTAAATGAGGTATTTTGAAATGTCTGGGGAAAAAAAAAGTGCGGTTGAACATAATCTTATTATTGTTTCAAACAACATATAGGATATTCTTAACATAATACAATTAATAATTTAATTATTCTGATCAAAATGTTACGGTGACGACAGGGTCCTGCAGGCAGGCAAGCAGGACCCAAATGCAAGACGTTTAAAATAAAGGTACTTTATTGACCAAAAAAACACAAAAACTCCAAAACGGCCCAAACAGGACCACACAGGGACAGACTCACCAACAGGTACAATGCTCGGACAGGGAACAAAGAAACACTGGGAGTTTTATACACACACACACACAAGACAGGGTAGACAACGAGGGACAGGTGAAACACATTAGGGGAGGGAGCAGTAATCACACAGGAGAGAAGCTTGAGGAACAAGACAGACGTACCAAAATAAAACAGGAAACCCGGGTAACACCAGAACAAGACAAGACGAAGACAGACCGTGACAGAAAATTTAAATGAAAGCAGCTCAACAAGGTTTGTAGCGACATGCTCACTTGCTACACATTTCTCTTTTAGTCAAAGTTATGATGCATTGGGGGCGCCTTTAGCTCAGTTGGTAGGGCGTCCCCCCCCATGGGCCTCGGCCAGCAGCGGACCCGGGTTCGATTCCAGCCCGCGGTCGTTCTCTGCATGTCACTCCCCACTCTGCCCCATTTCAACTCTTGTCTTTACACTGTCAATAAAGCAAAAAAATGCCAAAAAAATATCTTAAAAAAAAAAAAAAAAAAAAGTTATGATGCATGAACAATTATCCTGAATGTCAACATCTAAAACAGTACCTATATACAAGTAATAGTTTAGAGTAAGTCTATATACTGAATGTAGAATCAACATTGTTTTATTTTATTGTCATTGCTAATACATGACCAGCATTCCCCTTCTATATTCTCTCTCTATAATGTCAAGTCCTTTTGAAACAGCAAAAAAAATGCCCTCTTATTAAAGTGGGAAGTCTTATAATAAAGAGGTTTATTCTTTTGAGTGTGAATGGTTTGAAAAATATACAGTGTTAAGTAATTACACGACAAAATGTACCTATACAGGCAGTATAACTCAATGATAAGAGTCTCAATGAGTGAGTGACACCCACAATATTTGGAAATACAAGTGTTGTTGACACCAATGCAGTTCTCACCACAGTGGGTCAGTTAGCAGTAATTAACAATCATGCAGCATTGCAAAAATGTCCTTGACTCGGCATGAGCCTGATTGAAAAATGGAATTCAGTTACTTAAGTGGAAACATTATTTAAGCTCTAAGCTATGATGACTGTGTGTGTGTGTGTGTGTGTGTGTGTGTGTGTGTGTGTGTGTGTGTGTGTGTGTGTGTGTGTGTGTGTGTGTGGCTGCTGTGGCCTTAACATGGCCTTGGTGGGATGATTAGCGAGTGATTTACGAGTAGCTGAAGGTGTGATATATACAATCTCGGCGCTAACTGTAGCGGCATCTTCCTGAGCTATTTACGATGTGCAACATAATGTCTGCATTGCAGCAGGGTGACAACACCTGCGTATGTTATAGGGGCCTGCTATAACAGACAGGCAGACAGACAGACAGACACACACACACACACACACTCTCACACACACACACACACAGCGTATGGTATAGGGGCCTGCAACACATTTATGAACAGCTTGATAGCGTGGGAGAGGTTGAGTGTGTTTCGAACGGTAGCTTCTGGCACTGCTGAAGACATATGTGTTGTAGCTAAACGGTGACTTAGGCCCTGTCCTCACGGTGAAAACGTGACAGTTTTCCCGTTTTTGGTTTAAAAAAAACCCGTTCAGACACAATTTATCTGACCTCTTCACTCGTGCACATGTTTTCAAAGGAAACGGGACGAAATCGCTATAGTAAGCATGCCAGGCCAGCAGTTGGCGGTACAAGGTAGTAGTAGATAGCTTTTCCGGTACAATTTGATGCATAAAACCTTACTGAAACCGAAAATTAATGCCACTAACGTTCATAAAGCGGTTGGTGTAAGCTTGGGTCACAAGTATTGTAAATGACAAGCTTTCTGTCCTCTTATTTCACCGCATTGAACTCGTGAAAACAGAAGACATGCTGGTAGTGAAGGGGCTTTGTGAGCGGCTATCTTTCCTGTTAGGCGTACTTCAAAATAAAAGTCAACTCACGTTTGTCCAGTGAAATGCTATTAATGTTTAGCCAGTGACATGCTTTTACTGTGAAGCCGTAGCCTTAATGCTCCTTTTGTTGAACAGTAACTTAACCGCTGCGAACTATGGATAGTGTTTTTTAATGTAGAGAGAGCCGTGTCCCTGGCATATAGAAGCTACACACGTTTATTTTGCTAGAAAAAGCGGCAGAGCACAAATCTTTCCCCAGACAAAGTGGCGGGTGCATGGTCTCAATAACTTACTAATAGACTATAGACTAAATTGGTGAGTGTTATATTTGAGCCCTGCACGACACTCTCCGCTGATCACAGTGATGGTGCCGCGGAGACACCGTGCATGTTATGTTGTCTTCTAACTTTATAACTCGTGTGTGGGTATTGACAGCAAATGTTATAGACTATGCAAACGTGAAGTGGAGCCGTGACGTCAGCGTTATCACGGAAACCAAAACCGTTGTGTTTTCAAAAAAATCCCCCCTGATTTCAAAAACTTGCGGTTTCATGCCTGCGTTACATGATATAGTGCAACCGTGGGAATTTTTCCACCGTTTTCACCGTTTCGTGTTGCCGTGAGAACAGGGCCTTAAAGGTGCAGTCAGCGTTTCTGGAGAAAGCTTGTTGTCAAAATCACTTTTTTTTGTTCAAATCTGTGAATTTGTGAACACAATCCGCTTCCTGTCCATACTGTGTGTGCACTGAAAACAAGACTACTGTATACACTGCTTAGGCTCTGTAGATGGACTTAATAGTAAAAGGTTATGTAAACAAAGGGGGGAGGGGGAGGGAGGGGCAACCGTAGCTAACTGTCCTGGTGGAAATTTGGAAATACACAATTGAACACCAAACCAAAAATACCTCATGCCCATTAACCATGTGTGACTTTGTGTGATTTTTTATTATACCTTGGTCCGTCAGTTATATCCCCATAGCCCCTTCCTAGCCTCAAGAACAGTCTTTCACATTTGTAATTGGTGTTATTTTTGCCCCTTTTATAATGGAGGAAATGGCCATTGAGAATTGCAGGCGAATGGTTTGCTATAATGAAGAAACAGAAAAAAGACTGAGAGAGAGAGAGAGAGGGAGAGAGAGAGAGGGGGAGAGGGAGAGGGAGAGGAGAGAGAGAGGGAGAGGGAGAGGGAGGGAGGGAGAGAGAGAGAGGGAGAGAGAGACAGAGAGAGAGAGAGAGGGAGAGAGCGAGAGAGAGAGAGATTGAGAGGGAGAGAGAGAGAGACAGAGAGAGAGAGAAGGCCACAGCTTTTCTCATAATGGACATCAACCCACTCAGGGCAGCTCTCACTCTGTGTTGCCAGATCTTGTGAAAGAAACAAGAAACAAGCAACCAGTCATATAACAACAGGTGCACTTTAAAAAACAAGCCGAAATAACCGCAAACAATACTATTTTTGTCATGTTTTTCTATTTAAGTGATGCGGTACAGGACACACACACACACACACGCACACACAAACACACAGACACACACACACACACACACACACACACACACACACACACACACACACACACACACACACAGTTATTTCAATAATCTTGTAGAGAACTGGATGATACTTCAAGAAGAAGAAGAAATTACTTTTTTTTTTTATTAATCCTCTCTGTTGAAATTCAATTGTGTCACGCTATTGTTGTTTTACACACACACACACACACACACACACACACACACACACACACACACACACACACACACACACACACACACACACACACTCCCTCTCACAATCCTGAGAAAACAAACAATGCCAAATGCACACACAGGACCCATTGACAGACACTCTGAGACACTGCGAAATATGAGATTATTAAACTGGCTGCTTAACAACAGTTTTATAGAACACATACTAAACTTTATCTGCATTATTCTCTTGTTGATAATGTCCATGTGGGCGTATTGTTTGGCTTGGGGATTTCCTGATTTTCTTTTGGAAGCCTTGAATGCATCATCGGCTTTAAAAATTGTTCCAACAGTCCCACGCTACAAGTGGAATAAAAAAAAAAAAAAAAAAAAAAAGATTGCGATGGATTCCTTGTCAAGTTTCAAACACCTCTTCCTGTACTGTGTGTAAACCACATACCAATTTACAGAGCCATTTTTTTTTTCAAGCTTTTTTTATAAGATAGTACAGAGTTGAAATGGGGAGAGAGAAGAGGGGGGATGACCCGCAGGAATTGTCCACGGGTTGGACTCGAACCCGCGACCACTGCAACGAAGGCCGGAGTCAATATGGTACGCGCTCTATCCACTACGCCACCGGAGCACCCCACAGAGCCATTTTTTTTTAACCAGTACAGTCAGGTAAGCAGATCATGAGGAGATATTCACTGGTTTTGACATACAACATATTTTGATCTTATCTTTATTTTTAAACAAGCGTTCTCCAGAATCGCTTACTCAACTGGGCAAAACAACTACAGCCGTGGTTCTTCAAATAGCAGCAATGAAAATGGTTGAGGTGTTTATCAGTTCCAAACATATCAAGTGCTAAATATGAGTCTATACAGCTGTCCAGGGTGGGAGCGCTGGGGAATTTGACAGTGTTTGTGCGTAACCCTCCCCCCCACACACACACACACACACACACACACACACACACACACACACACACACACACGCTCACTCACACACACACTCACACTCACACTCACACACACACACACTCACTCACACACACACACACACACACACACACACACACACACACACACACACACACACACACACACACACACACAATTTTCACAGGTTAAAAACACTTGAGTCTTCACTGCAGGCTGTTTCATAGGAATTCAGTTGTGTTGCTATGGTTGCACTGTTGTTATGGGTTCTGTATATTTGCGGGGAAATGCAATACTACAGCACATTTTTTAATCTAACATCTGAAGTAATGTTAATTCTTCATTGCTTCTACACACTTCAGTGTAAACGGTCCGACGAACCTCGCATACACAATCCATGGTTAAAGGTGCAGTGTGTAATATGACATCATCAAGAAAGTTCTGCAAAGTTCTAGAATGCAACGCTCCCTGGGTAACCCCAACCCTTTAGAATAATAACAGAAGCTACAGTGGCCTTCAAGGACAAGAACAATTCTAAATTTTAATCAATGCACCCGATGACATTCCATCTATGACACTTTCAAGATGGCGGCACAAGGCCTTGGTCCAAAATATGCAGAAATATGGACATATATGAGACCCTTTCTAAGGGGAAAAACATTATTCAACACTTTTTTTTCAGCTATTATGCACTAAATTAAATGTAGTTTTGGATATTATAATTACTTTCTACAAAATCTGCTAGGGAATAAAACCCAAAATTCTACACACTGCAGGTTTAAGTAGACAGTATGTAGTATATACATGTTGAGTATGTAGGAGGGAGGACGTTAGTAGGGCTTTTCAAACACAGCCTCTGTCTATACTCTATACTGTAGTTCTTCAGATAACTCAATTCTCTCTCTACTACATCTCCTCTAGTCTGCACCATACATCATTCTGCTCTGGGCTTTAGAATTGTCTCTGTAAATTGTCCCATGTCCCCCACCGTAGGCACTATAGCGTTTTGGCAGGTGTATCTGCATAGAGTCAGGTGGGTGCTTGTGCCTCTGTGACTGAGTTTGAGAACTAACATCATTATTTTCCCCCCACTGCTGTGTTTGACAGTGATAAGATAACTGCCCTCTAGACTTTGCCTAAAGTCGCTACGAGGAACTTTTAAATATTTCTGAAACAGTCTCATGTTTCCTCTGATAATCATAAATTACATGTAACAGCAAACGAGACCATCAGTGTACATTGTGCTGTTTTTATATAGTTTTTCCTAATGCCTTTGTCATGGATACGCTCACCCAGGAACAACAGCTGGCGTAGTAAAAACACTACCGCTTTTGTCCAAATGGGGGCGCTAGAATTAAACAGAAAACTGAAAGTTCCTCGTAGCACCTTTTAAGTTGCAGTTTTCAGCTCTACCTCTACATACAGTGTGACAGCTTTGCTTCTGTTACTAAGCCAAACTTTTTACATCACCAATTAAGTTTTAAAAACATATATATCTTTAAAAGAGCTATTCTTTTAATTGGCCAGTTTGCCAGTGAGTATAAATTAGCATTTGAAGGAATTGTTATAATTGGATTTTTGACTTTCAAAAAGAACAAACAGTATCTTAATGAAGTCGACATTGAAGTTATCAAGATTATATTTAAAAGGGAAAAGAAAATCTGAATTTAAGATTATTTTGCAGATTTCTGAAGTTTAATTGTGAAATAAATAAGACAATTCCAAGGAACACAGTGACACAATAGCACATAGATATACAGCTCTGGAAAAAATTAAGAGACCAGTCTGGATTTTTCTTCAATCTTCATCTCTACGTTACTTAATGGAAATGCTCTTTGATGACAATATTTTCAGGGGAAATTTGGTAGAAATGTTGTCAGTAGTTTATATTATAAAACCAAAATGTTCATTCTACTCAAACATATGCTTAAAAAATAGTAAAACGAGAGACACTGAATATTTTGAGAGTGGTCTCTTTAATTTTTTCCAGAGCTGTGAAAATGTGGTTGAAAACTTGACATACTGGCAGTGGGTAGGTGTTATATGTCATTTGGTGACAGCTAGCGATGTGTGAACCTTGACAATGGGTCTGCCTTTACTAACATACATGAGGGAGGGAGGGAGGGAGGGAGGGAGGGAGGGAGAGGGAGAGGGAGGGAGGGAGGGAGGGAGGGAGAGAGAGAGGGAGGGAGAGGGAGACGGAGGGAGGGAGGGAGAGAGGGAGGGAGAGGGAGAGGGAGGGAGGGAGGGAGAGAGCGAGAGAGAGAGAGAGAGGGGGAGGGAGGGAGGGAGGGAGAGAGAGCGAGAGAGAGGGAAGGATTGCCTTCATTCACATTACAGTCAGTGTTAGAGCATTTTGACAGGCTGTGTTTAATTGACCCAAACCGCCAATGCTAGCTATGGTTCGCTAGCAATGCACACTCCCCCAAGCATGTGTATTTTGGAGTGTGTCTGTCTTATGTCTCATATATTAAAACTAAGCCATCTGTAGTGCATCAAACACAGTCTATTTTTCTCCCTAAACTCCCTAAACCACGGTCCCTCTGTGTATTATCAATCATTATCAAAGAATGAACAACGAAAAATTATGTTGACTAGAAAAAGGTAAAAAAAAATATATAAATATATATATATATATATATATATAACATATTGAGCGTTGTCAAGCAAGACGGGTTGAATCACCTGTGGTTGTCAAGGCCTGTGTGTGTGTGTGTGTGTGTGTGTGTGTGTGTGTGTGTGTGTGTGTGTGTGTGTGTGTGTGTGTGTCTCAGTGTGTGTGTGTGTGTGTGTGTATGTGTGTGTGTCTCAGTGTGTGTGTGTGTGTGTGTGTGTGTGTGTGTGTGTATGTGTGTGTGTCTCAGTGTGTGTGTGTGTGTGTGTGTGTGTGTCTCAGTGTGTGTCTCAGTGTGTGTGTGTCTCAGTGTGTGTGTGTGTGTGTGTGTGTATCACCTGTACTGGTTGTCAAGGGCTGTTCTGGAATCTGTCTGGGAGAATTTTTTATTTTTTTTTGCCAATGCTGCAGTTGTGTTTGACATGACAGCTATTCTCTGAGGGGTTAAGCAGTGGCCAATTCATATTCAAGAGAGTGACACTAGTGTGTGTGTGTGTGTGTGTGTGTGTGTGTGTGTGTGTGTGTGTGCGCGTGTGTGTGTGTGTGCATGTAGATGGATGGATGGATTTGTAGGAAAGAAACCGCAAGGATTTTTTTTCTAGCCGCAGCCCCCTTCCAAATCGATTTTTTTTTTCATTTTGACATAATGCCATGTATCTTTATCCCCTTTGGACACACACACACACACACACACACACACACACACACACACACACACACACACACACACACACACACACACACACGCACACTTTTCATGTTAACATTCATGGCCATAATCAACAATTCAAAAAAACTGCATATAGAAAGGCCGAACCAATACTTTCGGAGATGCATCCATCTTAGTTTTTATTTTCCGATTTTTTTGGGGGGTCTTTGAAGATGTCTTATCTTGACAGTTATCCTGGTTCCATCAGTGTTGTGTTTTCCCATCTTCACGGGA
>OX442362.1:2655426-2662926 GCA_949357725.1 Hyperoplus immaculatus
ACACACACTCCATCAATTTGCATTTGTATCCGGTCGGAAGTTAGTTTATTTTAGCGGTTTTATAGTTTTTACATATGGACAAACAAAACAGAATAAGTAAACACATACAATACGTACACAACACCCAATAGGTGTGACACTAATAGGAATAGTGATAAGGACAATTATAGTAGCACAGATTTTCCAGTCACGAAAGAGAGTGAAAATTGCCATCCCTTGTGTGTGTGTGTGTGTGTGTGTGTGTGTGTGTGTGTGTGTGTGTGTGTGTGTGTGTGTATGTGTGTGTGAGTGTGTGTGTGTGTGTGTGTGGGGGGGGGGGTCTCAATGGCTTCCGCTCCTCTCTCTGAAGTCCCAACTAAAAGATATCCTCTGATCTTAACTAGTAACATCCCTGATTCCTGTCTGTCTCGGTTGCTGTGAACTGTGGGATATTACAGCTCCGGATCAGTCTGGATTTTTCTTCAATCTTCATCTCTACATAACTTATTGAAAATGCTCTAAATGACAAAAATTGTATTGGAATTTGGTAGAAATGTTGTCGAAGGTTTATATTATAAAAAACAAAATGTTCATTCTACTCAAACATATGCCTCTAAAGAGTAAAACTAGAGACACTGAACATTTGGAGTGGTCTCTTATTTTTTTCCAGAGCTGTATGTAGGTGGTGAGAGCAGGTTTTGGCAGTGAGCCTTCGTTCAATAATCAGTTGAAAGCTTGTTTTTGTTTTGCTCCTGGCTTGGTTTGATACAGGATAAAGGACTTACAACATGGCGATCACACTGTAAAATGAACAGCTGGCGTTTTAACTTCATTCCAAATTTAATTTAATCTTCAACGAATGCCCCAGACTATGGAAACTAGTATCAGGGATGTCCACCCTATACCTGAAACCAGTGTTGAAAAAAATCATAAAAAAAATCACGAGAACGCTTGTTGTCAAAATCACTTTTTGTCAAAATCAGTGAATATCTCCTCATGATCCGCTACGTGTACATGATTTCAACTTTAAAAATCTTGTCCGGATCTAGTAGACATCCGGGTATTTTCAAGCATACTAAATCTGGCCACAAGAATCGGGACACCCTAAATCTATTTCTCTACCATACTAAATAGTAGATAGTATGGGGATTGGAACGCAGGGTTAGTGTGTCCCAATCCATGATGTCAGATGCAGCATACTGAAAAATACCCAGATGTCCTACTACATCCGGTGGTGATTTTTTTTTTTTGTGTGTTGAAACCATGGACATATAAAGAAATGGACAATGCATTGAAACACGGCACCCATTCATTCCTATGGAAGCTGCTCATTGGCGCAGAGAAGCAACAAGGAAGCATTAATCCGGAAATTCCATGCGGCCCGGAGGTGTGACGTAGCATGGACGTAGCTGCACTATGGACCTATCAAGAAAGAGGGCGGCAAGCGTAGCGGACTGGAGGCGGGTGTCTCGTTCTGTAGCATCTAGCCTGGCGAAAACAAACTGAAAGCCGTTAAAAGCCGTTGGGCTAATAAAACGCTTGAGGTGGCGTTTTGAAATGAGAAAACTTACATTTTAATAGTATATGGTCTAAAGATAAGTATGAGCCTATGATTGATATCCAGAAAAAATGTGCAGAGACACAATCTTGTTCGCCGCTTGTACTGTGTGGACAGGGACATCTGCCTACGGGCCGCATGAAAATAAGCTCCACCCCTTACCATGCAATACCAATGGGTTGGCCACATGTCCATGCTGGCTGCTCGGAGAAGGCAGCATCCTGGGGGCCTGGTTGAAACCAGCAGCTTTATGGAGGTTTCTGACCCAAAATCCACTGCAGCAGAAGTTACATCACATGGACTGAGCCTCCCAGTGAAAACAACCAGCGACTTTTTTAGCGAACTAAATCTGACCACAAGAATTGGGGCATCCTAAATCTTTCCCTGAATTCCAAATCACATACTCTTTCTTTTCACTACACTACATACTAAAGTACAGAAGAGTTTTAGGGCCACAGACAGGAGAGAGAAAAAATCAGATAGGGAAGATTTTTTTTTTTTTCATTATGTCGAGAAATGTCAAGAATAAAGACGAATACTCCAAAATGCCATTGGAGTTAGAGGGGCATTTAGGTATTTTCAGCATACTACAATTGACGTGCATGTATTGGAACATCCTAACATGTACATACTGTGTGCTTGCAGAACAAAATTGTTTACACACATACATGTAATATACAAGTATAGAGGCATGTTGCTAGCTACAGTGGTTCCCAGTTTGTGTATACACCCTTTGTTTACATACCCGTTTACAGAGCCTAGGCCGTCTCATCTTCTTTTGGACCTATCACGCCACATATTTCAGCAAACAACCCAATTGACAACTTTGCTTTTTCAGTTACAGTATCTCACAAAAGTGAGTACACCCCTAATATTTCTTCAAATATTTCATTATATCTTTCCATGCGACAACACTGAATAAATTACACTTTGATACAATGTCAAGTAGTCAGTGTACAGCTTGTATAACAGTGTAAATTTACTGTTCCCTCAAAATAACTCGACACACAGCCATTAATGTCTAAACTGCTGGCAACAAAAGTGAGTACACCCCTAAGAAAAAATGTCCAAATTGGGCCCAAAGTGTCAATATGTTGTTTTGCCATCATTATTTTCTAGCACTGCCTTAACCCTCTTGGGCATGTAGTTCACTAGAGCTTCACAGGTTGCAACTGGAACCCTCTTCTACCCATTCATGACGACATCAAGGAGCTGGTGGATATTAGAGTCCTTGCGCTCCTCCATCTCACGTTTTAGGATGCCCCAAAGATGCCCAATAGGGTGTAAGACTGGAGACATGCTTGGCCAGTCCATAACCTTTACCCTCAGCGTCTTTAACAAGCCAGTGGTCGTTCGGAGGGGTGTTTGGGGTCGTTATCATGTTGCAGTACTGCCCTGCGGCCCAGTTTATGAAGGGAGGGGATCATGCTCTGCTTCAGTATGTCACAGTACATGTTAGAATTCAATGAACTGTAGATCACCAGTGCTGGCAGCACTCATGCAGCCCCAGACCATGACACTCTAACCACCATGCTTGACTCTAGGCAAGACACACTTGTCTTTGTACTCCTCACCTGGTTGCCGCTCCACACTCTTAACACCATCTGAACCAAATAAATGTATTTTGGTCTCATCAGACCACAGGACATGGTTGCAGTAATCCATGTCCGTAGTCTGTTTGTCTTCAGCAAACTTTTTGTGGGGTTTCTTGTGCATCATCTTGAGAATAGGCTTCCTTCTGGGATGACAGCCATGCAGACCAGTATGATGCAGAGTGTGGCGTATGGTCTGAGCACTGACAGGTTGACCCCCCACCCCTTCAAGCCCTTCAGCAATGCTGGCAGCACTGATACGTCTATTTTCCAAAGCCAACCTCTGTGTACGACGCTGACCATGTGCACTCAACCTTCGTAAACTGGGCCGCAGGGTGGTATTGCAACATGATAACGACCCCAAACACACCTCCAAGACGACCAGTGGCTTGCTAAAAAAGCTGAGGGTAAAGGTTATGGCCTGGCCAAGCATGTCTCCAGACCTAAACCCTATTGAGCATCTTTGGGGCATCCTCAAATGGAAGGTGGAGGAACGCAAGGTCTTTAATATCCACCAGCTCTGTGATGCTGTCATAAATGGGTGGAAGAGGGTTCCAGTTGCAACCTGTGAAGCTCTAGTGAACTTCATGCCCAAGAGGGTTAAGGCAGTGCTGGAAAATAATGGTGGCCACACAAAATATTTACACTTTGGGCCCAATTTGTAAATTTTTTCTAAGGGGTGTACTCACTTTTGTTGCCAGCAGTTTAGACATTAATGGCTGTGTGTCGAGTTATTTTGAGGGGACAGTAAATTTACACTGTTATACAAGCTGTACACTGACTACTTTACATTGTATTAAAGTGTCATTTATTCAGTGTTGTCCCATGGAAAGATATAAAGAAAAATGTGAAGAAATGTGAGGGGTGTACTCACTTTTGTGAGATACTGTATATCATAGCTTGAATTGTGTATAATTTTTTTCCAGCACTATAGAGGATATCAGCCATGTCTCTTTATCTGACTATATCCTATAAAAAAATTACATAATTGACAGTCGACATAAATTATTTCGAAAAAAAAAAATGGCTCTTTCAGAAAATGTCACTCCCCTGCCTTTGATGCATTTGTCACGTAGCAACAGTCCCTTTCAGAAGCACAATGCACTCAAACGCATCCTGACAATTCATTTTTCAGGCCTGTCTTGTCTCCCAGCCCACATACACTGCAGCTGGCTGATATTGTTGTAATTTAGAAGTCCATAATTTTCATTTTTTCTTTTAGCGCAGCACTGCCATTTCGGTTGTAACATCAGTTTAATGTGGTAGTTAAAAAAAAATCCCATTATCAACTGTGAGTGTGTGTGTGTGTGCGTGTGTGTGTGTGTGTGTGTGTGTGTGTGTGTGTGTGTGTGTGTGTGTGATTTCGGCTGCTTCAATGTCTCTTAGCTTAGATAAAGAGTAAAAGCACCATTTTGCTACAGTCTCTACTATACATTTTTTTTTGCTATGCCATTAACGCATACCCTAAAGCAGGGTTTCTCAACGGGGGCGGTACCGCCCCCTGGGGGGCGTTCGTACAACCTAGGGGGGCGCTGGGACCAGGCTGGGACACGAGAGCTTTTTTTTTTTTTTTTTTTTTTTAATAAATATATTTTAAACTTTCTTAAAAATCTTATAAATCTTTTGACTGCAAAAATAGGTTACCTGAAATAAACAGCCTATTTTATCTTTTCGTGTTTCTAACCCCTTGACCTCTTTTTAACTATTCTCTCCAATGTTCTGCGGTCTGCTGACTGTCACAGCCTTAGAAAAGAGAAGGCTCTGCAGACAGCCAATCAGAGGTCTTTGAGTCAGAACAACTAGCCAATCAAAGCCTTAGCGGCAGAGGAATCAGCCAATCACAGACTAGTATAATGACGTTTACTGATATTGCTAATGCTAATGCTAGCGCAGCGAGATTCAAACTTAAACTAACTATTGTCTCTGAGGTGGAGAAAACACAGAGTAACCAGCCAAAGCATGGAGTTAACTAACACACAAGCAGAACCATGTTAAAGACACAACCCTCATATGTTGGAGAGGGACGATATACTAAACGCTCTGCACGCGAGAGGCTCACTGAAGCCCTGTACAGCAGCCCTATGACAGCAGCAAAGCACAGCTACGTCATGAGCGCTAGTTTGCGGGATAACAGTTCAACAACCAATGAAAACGTAAACAATTCATTGTAACATATTCAACTTTAATAACATAACATAAACAAACATGGCGGATAGCAAGAAAAAGTGCCGGCAGTACAATGCCAATTACATTAGTTATGGATTTATCCCGTCACCGATGATCACCACTTTACCAATGTGCCTGCTCTGCGATCAGCTGTTCTCTAATGAGGCCATGAAACCCTCGCGACTACAGGAACATTTAGTGAAAAAACATCCCGAAAAATCAGCTAAAGATCCATCCTACTTTAAGTCTCTGAGGGATCAACATTCAAGACGGCCCACCATCAACTCTCTGTTCGCCCGGAACGTCAATCAAAGCGAAAGCGGGTTGGTGGCGTCCTACAACATCGCTTTATTAATTGCTAAGTCTGGCTTACCGTTCAAGAACTCTGCAGCTTAGAATAATTCACATTCATTATTTTTTAAACGATTTTCTTACTGTACTGTATTTGTCTTCCCAAAGTAAAAATAATATTTATGCACCAAGAAATGTACTTAAATAGTTGCCTTGTCTGAACTAGTTTAACAGATGAATGTGCATTTAATACAGTATCTCTTTGGCTAATATATGTACATTTGTGTGTGTGTGTGTGTGTGTGTGTGTGTGTGTGTGTGTGTGTGTGTGTGTGTGTGTGTGTGTGTGTGTGTGCGTGTGTGTGTGTGTTTGTGTTTTTTTTTTTTTTTTGGGGGGGGGGGGGGGGCGCTAGAGTATCTCGGTAAGGTTAGGGGGGTGTTTGCTCAAAAAAGGTTGAGAACCACTGCCCTAAAGGAACTCCCTGCTTTATCAACACAGCAAAATTATTAATGTGAACATTGCATATATGCCATACACTGCGGTAGACCGTTTTAATTATGGAAAGACTTAGGTTTCCATGTCGAACAATTCTATAGTATATATACTAATCAAATCACATACTTCCCTTACTATTTAGTATGCCAGAAAAAAATTTAGGATGTTCCAATACATGACTGTCAATTGTAGTATGCTGAAAATACATAAATGCCCCACTAACTCCGATAGCATTTTGGAGTATTTGTCTTTATTCTTGACATTTCTCAACATAATGAAAAGAAATCTTCCTTATCTGATTTTTTTTTTCTCTCCTGTGGCCCTAAAACTCTTCTGTACTTTAGTATGTAGTGTAGAAAAAAGAAAGAGTATGTGATTTGGAACGCAGGGTAAGTCTCTTCGTATCAGGGCCAGAGGTATAAAACAACAGTGTGCAAGTGTTAATTCAATGTTAAGTGCATTTCCGTGTACGTGTGTGTGCTCTTGTGTGATTTGTTCAAGATAACAAGCTTGTGAAAGAGTCGAGAGTAGCATATGGTAGCAACAGCAGTCCTTAGAAGTCTCGCTAATTGGGAGGTAAAGGTGGATTTCTTGAATATACTGTACAAAAGGAGATAAATAAAACGTGTGTGTGTGTTTGTGTGTGTGTGTGTGTGTGTGTGTGTGTGTGTGTGTGTGTGTGCGTGCGTGCGTGCGTGCGTGCGTGCGTGTGTGTGTGTTCAGGTGATCTCAAAGAAATGTGACTGTCTCATAAAATAAGAATGCTTCGCTTTGGGGCGGCAGTGGCGAAGTGGGTAGGGAGTTTGCCTCTGGAGTGCAGGGTCGGAGGTTCGATTCCCCGCCTACCCACATGTCGAAGTGTCCCTGGGCAAGACACTGAACCCCAAATTGCTCCCGATGGTTCAGACAGCGCCTTGCATGGCAGCTACTGCCATCGGTGTTTGAGTGTATGTATAAAATGTGTATTGTGAAGCGCCTTGTGACCCTGGTCTGTGAAGGGCGCTATATAAATAAAGCTTATACTTATTTACTTACTTATGCTTCGAGGAACTTTTAAATACTTCTGCAAATCATGTTCTATGATAAATTAATAATCTCTCTTTTTCTCTCTCTCTCTCTCTCTCTCTCTCTCTTGTCTTCTCTCCCTTCCCCTGCTTCCTCATTGCTGCCATCACCACTTAACTTCTACTTAAAGGTAAGAAATGTGTCTTTTAACCTTTGCAGTGTTGAATATGGGATGATAACTGGATATGTGGATATCATTTCCTTTTGGTTTGATTATGTTTAAAGTTACTGCTCAGTTAAAGGTGCTACGAGGAACTTTTAAAATATTTCTAAAACAGTCTCATTTTCCCCTCTGATACGCACATATAGGTAGCAGATAATCCCTGACTCCTACTATAATGCTGATTCAGTGGC
>OX442362.1:2670426-2672926 GCA_949357725.1 Hyperoplus immaculatus
TTTCAGACATCCACATACAAAACAAAATGAAAATGAAAAGCATGGAAATACAATACATATGCCTGAAAAGGAGCAGGAAGAAGTATACACTTATACTCTCTCTCTATCCTCTCTCCCTCTCTCTCTCTTTTTCCCTCCCTCTCTCTCTCTCTCTCTCTCTCCCTCTCTCTCTCTTTTTCCCTCCCCCTCTCTCTCTCTCTTTCTCTCTCTCTCTCTCTCTATCCTCTCTCCCTCTCTCTCTCTTTTTCCCTCCCCCTCTCTCTCTCTCTCTCTCTCTCTCTCTCTCTCTCTCTCTCTCTCGATATCTCACACTTGCCAGATAACTTGCACATCACACATTTTTCCAAAGAAGACACCCCATACAAAGCCATACACCGTGTGTGTGTGTGTGTGTGTCTGTGTGTCTTGTCGTGCGTGTCCTCCCATCCGTGGCTTGTTGAAAATGCCCACTAGCCATCCAATGCAAGATCAAACACTTACATGTTTTTCCAGTCTGGCTGTTAGAGAGTGTGTGTGTGTGTGTGTGTGTTTAAGTGTCTTCTCTGTGTGTGTGTGTGTGTGTGTGTGTGTGTGTGTGTGTGTGTGTGTGTGTGTGTGTGTCGTGCATTTCCCAATGTTCATAATCATGTTTTAAACCAGACAGTGTGCGGGTTCTGGATTGATTCTCGTGGGGGATTGAGAACTATTCCAAATATGCGCCTAATGTGCTTTAAGCGATGTCATGAATTATTTGCCGAATATTTCATGCTGAACACATATTCCACTTCTCCTGCTTCTATGTAGATTGTGTGTGTGTGTGTGTGTGTGTGTGTGTGTGTGTGTGTGTGTGTGTGTGTGTGTGTGTGTGTGTGTTTTTCAAACCCTCTAGAAACTTGTGTTGCGTTCCGAATCGCATACTTTTTACTATATAGTATGTAGAAAAAAGATTTAGGATGTCCCGATTCTTGTGGCCAGATTTAGGATGGTTAGAAGTACCCGGATGTCCTACTTCATCTGGCCAAGATTGTTAGTGTTGAAAAGTGCATCCTATTTGGGCGATTCTGACCCACAATCCAGTGCGCACGTGAAGTGACGTCACATCGACGAAGCCTCCATATGAAAACAAACGGGGACGCGACGGATATAAAAGCAAGAGGCAAGATCAAGGCGCAATGTTATGATGAAATAAGAGAGTAAAGTATGTCCCAATAGTATGCCTACTGCATCCTAACTAGATTATTTTTATCGTCGGATGTAGTATGTAGAATAGAAAAAAGAAAGAGTATGAGATTCGGAACGCAACCTATAGGAGTAATTTAAAAAAAATCAATAACCTGCAATTTTTATTTTATTTAAATGCTCTATTTCTACTCATTCGCTTTTCTGCTGTGTGTTATGTGTTTTAATCTTGCCCCTGTAAAGCACTTGGAATGGCCGTGTGTCTGAATTGTGCTATAGAAATAAACTTGCCAATATATGATATCAAAGTTGGGGGTCTTAGTAAGCGTCTACGAAAATTTGATTGAAAATAAGTATTCATAAATATTATTAAACTTGTTTCAAGGGGGCGCCCTTAGCTCAGTTGGTAGGGCGTCCCCCCCCACATGGGCCTCGGCCAGCAGCAGACCTGGGGATCGATTCCAGCCCGTGGTCGTTCTCTGCATGTCACTCCACTCTCTGCCCCATTTCAACTCTGTTTCTACACTGTCAATAAAGCATAAAAATGCCCAAAAAATACCTTTTAAAAAAAAGAAAACTTGGTTCAAAATCAATCTTTTAATGTCAAGAATATCGTTTGACAGGACTGTGTGGGCGTGGCCATATCAAACTATCTCCATGGCATCCAATCCGTCATTGTGTTTATAGAACGTTCGGGCAGAGAACTGCCGTGATTGGTTGAAAATACTTATTGTGTCATAAGAACCAGAGCATAGCCCACTGCCTCATCTAAACTGAAATTCCTGTGAAGTTTGTCCAATTTACATGACAATATCTTTAATTTTGGATGGATAAATAAATATGCCTTTAACTCTTTTCAGATGCTTTACTATCATGCAGCTAACTTACTAACTCCCTAAATTGCATTGTTAGAGGGATTTTGTGGATTTGGGTTTACAACTGCCACACACACACACACACACACACACACACACACACACACACACACACACACACAC
This sequence comes from Hyperoplus immaculatus, assembly GCA_949357725.1. Taxonomy (NCBI): domain Eukaryota; kingdom Metazoa; phylum Chordata; class Actinopteri; order Uranoscopiformes; family Ammodytidae; genus Hyperoplus; species Hyperoplus immaculatus. Next base: position 2,672,583 of record OX442362.1, read on the forward strand.
ACACACACACACACACACACACACACACACACACCCTTTAAAGTATAAGGCTCAGAGCAAAACATCTAATCTACAATGAATTGTTTTTCCTCCCACAGATAATAGATAGACAAGTTGTTAGTCGAAGAACACAAGGTCAGATAGGTCTAAAACGTTCAATATTTGATTATGTGGCAAAAAGGCCTTGAAGGTTTGGCCTCTGTGTGTGTGTGTGTGTGTGTGTGTGTGGGTGTGTGTGTGTGTGTGTGTGTGTGTGTGTGTGTGTGTGGGATGTAGTGGATTCGGGTTCACAGGGCTTTAAGGCGAAGGCGTTCTGGGTTAAAATGTGTTTAGTGTTATAGTGA
>OX442362.1:2677926-2682926 GCA_949357725.1 Hyperoplus immaculatus
GTGTGTGTGTGTGTGTGCGTGCGTGTGTGTGTGTGTGTGTGTGTGTGTGTGTGTGTGTGTCTGTTATAGTGTCTGCGTGTGTGCGTCAGTGTGCGTGCGTGCATGCCTGTGTGTGTGTGTCTGTTTTAGTGTCTGTGTGTGTGTGTGTGTTTAGGTTTTACAATTTTTTTTTTGTATTGTTCTGGCTTGTGTTTCTCTAAATGAAGATCACTTCCTATGAACGGCACATCGCACATCGCACAGTGTTGCAAAGGGAAAACATTGCTATTGGTCTGTGTGTGTGTGTGTGTGTGTGTGTGTGTGTGTGTGTGTGTGTGTGTGTGTGTGTGTGTGTGTGTGTGTGTGGTTCTCATCTCCCCGTCAGGTCTCTGGCCCCGGGCGTGTTTGCTTTAAGCACCAGCTGAAATAGCCGCTCTGAATTCTAATCAAGAAATCTAAAAGTATAGGGCGCTCCGGTGGTGTAGTGGATAGAGCGCGTACCATATTGGCTCCGGCCTTCGTTGCAGTGGTCGCGGGTTCAAATCCGACCCGTGGACCTTTACTGCAGGTCATTCCCCCCCTCTCTCTCTCTCTCTCTCTCTCTCTCTCTCTCTCTCTCTCTCTCTCTCTGTATTTCAACTTTGTACTATCAAATAAAGCTTGAAAATGCCAAAACTTTTAAATAATAATAATACTAATAATAATAATACTAATAATAATAATAATAATAATAATAATAATAATAATGATAATAATAATAATAATAATAATAATAATAATAATAATAATAATAATAATAATAATAATAATAATAATACTAATAATAATAATAATAATAATAATAATAATAATAATAATTGAAATTTGAAGTATACATGGGTGTCTTAGGCGAACAACTTTCTCAATAAAATAATAATTAAATAAATGTTCCTAGCAACAGCAGTTGCCACTAGCTACCTGTCCAATAGGATCGCTGTGTCTTGATTTTTGAATTGCTGCCTTCACTTTAAAGGTTTAGTCAGTGATTCTGGAGAATCCTTGTTGTCAAAAACATTGTTTCTTAATCAACATCAGTGAATTTCTCCTCACGATCAGCTACCTGTCTGTACTGTGTGTGCGCTGAAACAAAATCCACTGTTAATACACAGCCTAGGCTCTGTAAACAGGTGTGTTGCTAGCTACGGTAAAAGTGTTTGTTTGAGTAAGATGAACATTTTGGTTTCATTCTACAAACTACTGACAACATTTCTACCAAATTCCCCCTGCAAAATATTGTCATCAAGAGCATTTCCATTAAGTAATGTAGAGATGAAAATTGAAGAAAAAATCCAGCCTGGTCTCTTAATTTGTTTACAGAGCTGTATATGAAAAAACTCCATTTGGCCCCTGTTTTTCCTCATCACTTAAAAGCCTACATCCCTGGTTGGGATATGAAGATGTATTGAACTCTGAGATCCTATTTAGTTGAAAATTGAAATCGGATCATCCTAGCCTGAGAAAAGGCAGACAGAGTGTTTTATGGTCTCACTGTCTAACCCTTCTTGTGACATCACAGTAAGGGTTAGGGTTAACAGGACAGCTGGGCCAAGGGAAGACTGAGGGACGAAAAACCTAATTCATTATATCATAATAGTTATTTTATAATGATAGAACGCTGGTTCCGTATGGGTGAAGTATTCCTTTAAAATGCCACCATTATAGTCCTGTACCAAGTGTCATGCTTTTCTGAATAGGTAAACAATTTGGCACATATCTCCTTAACCATACATTTAGAAAGCAGACAATTGGCATAAAGGTATGGTTAAAAAAACCCTTAGAAAAAATAACCTACCACCACTTGGATTCCTTAAACCTGCAGTGTGTATAATTTTGGGTTTTATTTCCTAGCAGATTTTGTAGAAAGTAATTATAATATCCATAAATACATTACATTTAGTGCATAATAGCTTCCCTCAGAAAGGGTCTCATATATGTCCATATTTCTGCATATTTTGGACCAAGGCCTAGTGCCGCCATCTTGAAAGTGTCATAGTTGGAATTTCATCAGGTGCATTGTTTAAAATTTAGAATTGTTCTTGTCCTTGAAGGCCACCGTAGCTTCTGTTATTATTCGAAAGGGGTGGGGTTACCCAGGGAGCGTTGCATTCTAGAACTTTGTAGAACTTTCTTGATGATGTCATATTACACACTGCACCTTTAAGACTTTTAGTATGTTATTAATTACATATTCATGAACAGTCAAAAAACAGTTGGAATGGTTTCTGTTGCAATTTTTGAGAGGTCAGGTTGTATAATGCCTGGACCATTCATTCCGACCCAATTTTCACCCCGACACAAGTGTCTCCTGCCCTGCCCTGCCCTGCTTAGCCCCGTTATGACATATCGGATAGATGCTAAGTGAAAAGGAAAATAGTCGGCTCAAAAGGGCAAAAGCCTATTAACAGAAGGCCACCCACTCCATTAATGCGTGTTTGTGTGTGTGTGTGTGTGTGTGTGTGTGTGTGTGTGTGTGTGTGTGTGTGTGTGTGTGTGTGTGTGTGTGTGTGTGTGTGTGTGTGTGTGTGTGTGTGTGTGTGTGAGCGTGAGCGTGAGCGTGTGCGTGTGTGTGTGTGAGTGAGTGAGTGAGTGAGTGAGTGAGTGAGTGAGTGTGAGAGAGTGTGTGTGTGTGTGTGTGTGTGTGTGTGTGTGTGTGTGTGTGTGTGTGTGTGTCTCTTAGCACAGGTCACAGCAGCTCCAAAAGATCAAGCTGATTTATTCTACTCCTCGTCAACGGTTAATTTTTCGGTGGCATTTACTGTCTTCTGGTATTAAATCTGGCCTGAAAAGTGACAGGATATATTGTGTCATTGTACCCTGTTGTTTATTAGCCTTTATAGCAGTTTAGCTGTTTGATTGGGTCAGCTTTTTGAAAAGGTTACACACATATATATATATATATATATATATATATATATATATATATATATATATATATATATATATATATATATATATATATATATATATTTTTTTTTTTTTATTTTTTTTTTTTTTTTTTTTGAGGGGGGGGAGGGGCTGGAAATGTAATCTTGGGAGTATCCAAATTGTTTATTGTTTAGTTGTCGACCCCCATTAGTTGACGCAGTAGCGGCAGACTAGTCGTACTGGGGTCCAATTAAAATCAGAACATACAGTACAAATAATAAATCATCAATCACATTCATATACAGCAGAAGTAACAAGTCTACAGATACAAAACTACAGTTGAAAATAAATAAATAAATAAATTGGCATCTGTGCGCTTCAGCAACGGCTCAAATCAAATCAACAGTGCTCACACAAATAATTTACAACTGGTGTATTGTTTGATCATGCTGCCTTTGTTTTACTCTACGTATCCTATATATATATTTGACTCATTATATTGCTGCTCTGTACTCCATTGTATTCTGCATTTTTACTCTTTTAATTGTCAGTTTTTATCAGTATTTTGATCTTGTTTTTGTTTTGACTTGTTTATGTTGTTGTTTTTAAAAGCCTCCTGTGGACAGGTGTTGTAAACTAGCATTTATGCTAATACACCGAAAACATTGCATCTGGTTCGTCCAATGTCATTGTCATGTCCATAAACAAATAAAATTAAATCAATCAAATCAAAATCAATCAGGGCGTGCAAACACCCACATGAAAATACATTACATCGAGTGCCAAGTCAGAGTCCTGAGTTCATATTTAACATAAATAAAGATAGGATTTAATTAGCCTATTGAATTCTCTCTTTACAGTTATAACACACATTTGCAAAGGGAGTACATTCCATGTGGTAAAGATAGATTGAATTGAAGGAGTTTTCATAACGTGAAATCTTCCAATTCTGTTTTTTTAAAGGTGGAGTCAGTGATTCTGGAGAACGCTTGTTGTCAACATCAGTGAATATCTCTTCATGATCTGCTACCTGTCTGCATTGTGTGTACGCTGAAGAAAAAAAAACAGTGTTAATTCACAGCCTAGGCTTTGTAAACTTGCATGTTACTAGCTACAGTGGGGCCCCTTCTGTTTACATATCCTTTGTTTTCATACCTTGTTTACAGGGCCTAGGCTATGTATTAACAGTGCACTTGTTCTTCAGTGCACACACAGTAAAGACAGGTAGCGAATCATGAGGAGATATTCACTGATTTTGTCAACAAGTGACTCCACCTTTTAAATGAAATCTTGTTCAGATTATCATTGCTATCCTATATGCTTATAGTATGTAGGATATGGATATAGGCTGTTAAACTATAGCATATCTACGAATCAATGTGTGTACATTAATAAACGTTGAGTAAACGTGAAAAATGTCACTCATATTAACCCCAAAGTAAGTCTGCATTTCTCTTCAGTGTAAAGGAGATGTTGATTTGTGACCTTGTTAAAAAATCCAATCGATATAAACATATATATTTGTATGCAGGTATATTAATTCTGTTTCCTTTTGTGGGATTTGTTCTGGTCCCATGGCCAAGAAATCAATGAACACAGCATCAAGGAATATGCAGCAAAATGCAATGTAATAAAAACGTATGTTAGATCCATAGTATTGACTATAGTGGCTCATGAGGAAGACTGGATTAGTACCCACAGCCCTCAAGGTCACTGTGTCACTGTAGCTATAGCAACATGCCCGTTTACAGAGCCTAGGCTGTGTGTACACATCAGATTTCTTTCTCAGCGGGCACACAATATGAACAGGCAGCAGATGGTGTGGAGATGTTCACTGATTTTGACAGTAAAGTAATTTTTGAAAAACTATAGCGCTCTCCAGAATCACTGACTCCACCTTTAATCTGCCCTTGGTAACTTAAACAATGATTAGTAACAATTGCAAATGCATCAGTCATCTGGACACTGCAACAATACAAATATAACATAATAACAACATGTTACTGGTCCCATGTTGAACCCTGGATCTTACAGAAAAGCACAAACAGCCCCCGGAATGCACACATAATATTTTCTTAATAATCTCCCTATAGAATTTGACTATTGGGGTTTATTAA
>OX442362.1:2702926-2712926 GCA_949357725.1 Hyperoplus immaculatus
TTAGTTACTGTATGTAAGGGACTACGTAACTGATATGTCTTCCTTTACATTGCTGAAGGAGTCGTGGCCCTAAAGCCCCTATCTCACTGGGCTGCGACAGTGTGTCCCTAAAGCCCCTATCTCACTGGGCTGCGACAGTGTGTCCCTAAAGCCCCTAAAGCCCCTATCTCACTGGGCTGCGACAGTGTGTCCCTAAAGCCCCTATCTCACTGGGCTGCGACAGTGTGTCCCTAAAGCCCCTATCTCACTGGGCTGCGACAGTGTGTCCCTAAAGCCCCTAAAGCCCCTATCTCACTGGGCTGCGACAGTGTGTCCCTAAAGCCCCTAAAGCCCCTATCTCACTGGGCTGCGACAGTGTGTCCCTAAAGCCCCTATCTCACTGGGCTGCGACAGTGTGTCCCTAAAGCCCCTATCTCACTGGGCTGCGACAGTGTGTCCCTAAAGCCCCTATCTCACTGGGCTGCGACAGTGTGTCCCTAAAGCCCCTATCTCACTGGGCTGCGACAGTGTGCGACAAGTTGGAGACACAAAATTGCGACCAAATATGCAAATTAGCGACAATTGTCAGTTGCAGTCTCACTGAGTTGGTTCTTCACGACACGTTTGCGAATGTCCTGCCCAACACTTGCCGGGAGGTCGCATTTATGTCTCGCGAACGTCTGGCGAGCGTCGCACGACCGTCTCATTTTTGTCTCAAATCAGTCGCAATTTAGTTTCATATGTCGCCAAACCCTCGCAAAGTTGTCTCACATTTCTCGCACTTTCTGACTCGCAGAAACTAAATTGAGAATGGTTTGCGACGTGTTGGAGACACCTGTGACCACTCTGAGACTGTTTTGAGACTGATTTGTCGCACACTTTTTTTGAACATGTTCAAAATTCATGCGACAGGACTGCGCGGCTCTGCGACTCATGCGAGGAAATTGAGACCTCCGCGAACGTTTGGAGACAGTTTAGAGACTCCCTCGCAAATGCAGTCTCCAACTTGTCGCAAACAGTCGCAGCCCAGTGAGATAGGGGCTTATCTGACTGTTTGTGGACGTCTATCCATCAAAACTATGACGTAGAGACCCTTAGCAACGGTCATTATACCCTTGACAGCGGTCTGTCTTGCTGGAAATAACCAACAGACCTGTAGAATGCCTTGTTCGACCAATCAGAACATGGGATTTATAAGTGCCATGTAATAATACTGTCTAGACCGATTGACAGGACTGTGTGCGCGTGGCCGTATCAAACTATCTCCATGGCAACAGTCATTGTTTTTATTCAAACATTCGAGCAGAGAACTGCCGTGATTGGTTCAAAATACCTATTGTGTCATACAGTGTTAAATTTGTAGACTAAGACTATGACGAAAAATATTCGTCAACTAACCTTTTTCATGCACGAAAACTAAATAAAAACTAAATAAAAACTAAATAAAAAGGCAGATATGATGACGAAGACTGAGACGAATATAACTGACACTATAGTCTACGAATAGGAACGAGACGAAACTGTTAGGGCGGGACGAATGGAGAAGAGATCCAATCAGAACTGTGGGACAAGTTGGGAAGAAGCAGTGCAAAGCAGCGAATACAACCCTGTGTCGGTGAAAATCAACGGGAGAACGCGCCAGTGTGAGCGGGTGGAGAGAGCCGACGTGCAGAAAAACTCTGCGGTTTGATGGACAAAATGATAGTCAGGGATATCCTGCCCGTTAACGTTGTCTATGGGAACAGACAACGGCTAAGTTCCGCGATCTGTTTGTAGTAGGCTGTGTCTCGAGCTTGAACACACAGAGCCAGGTCCCCAAACTGACTGCGCAACTATATAGGAAATGAACTGTGAAACTGCCGCCTCCCTCCGTTAGTTTCTGTTTTCACCCGAGTAAGTTACAATCATCTCCAACGCTTGGACAGCGTTCATTTAAAACCTCTCATTTTATTATCAAACAGGCTTTGATGCAAAAGAAGTCCGAACACACACAGCGGCAGCAGTGCTGCTTAAAGGAAAGTGCTGATGCTCACTTTTATCAGCACGTAAACTGCGTGCTGCTGCTGCTGCTGCCCAGGGGCGGCCTTAACGATCTCGGGGCCCGTTTCAAGACCTAGTGTGGGCCCCCCACTTATTTTTTTTTATTTTCTTTATTTTCTATTTTTTATAAATGATGATTGTGCATGCTCCCCGCAAAAAGAAAAAAGATTGTGAAATCCTGTTGGTTCATATACGGATCATGAGATAATGGGCCCCCGGGCACAGGCTCTTAAAGCCCTCCCTCCCCCCTATCCAGTCAGGTACACTGACTGTATGTGAGATTATTACGAATGAAATAGAATACATGTTTTGTATTACAACCATTACATTTGTGTGTGTATTGCATATTCAAAACTTAATAACATTCAATGAAGAAAAACACTTAGTCGACGAAGTCCGCTGTAGATTTAGTCAACTAAAATCTGCTTATATTTAGTAGACTAGACTAGACTATGACTAAAAGATTTCAGATGACTAGAATAGGACTAAGACTAAATGGTGTGATATTCAAAAGACTAAATCAGAATGTGCTGCTAGTGTCATAAGAACCAGAGCATCGCCCATGGCCTCATCTTAACCCAATTCCTGCAAAAAGTTTATCAAACTTACATGACAATATCTTTGATTTTGGATGGATAAATATGCCTATAACTCTTTTCAGATGCTTTACTATCATGCAGCTAACTTACTAACTAACTCCCCATATTACATCGTTAAAGGGATTAAGTGGATTTTGGCTTCACATTGGAGCTTTAAAAGTCATCACATATTTCCTGTAATTCTGTCGCACACGTTCACCTGATGAATTCCTCAATCAGACCTTTCAAGAATGATTATACATTTTTATGAACACCTTTTATTGAATACAGAAAAGTTTAGTGGGCTCTAATTAACCGTGTGTGTGTGTATGATTGTGTGTGTGAGTGTGTGTGCTTGTATGATTCCGTGTGTGTGTGTCTGTGTGTGATTCTGTGTGTGTGTGTGTGTGTGTGTGTGTGTGTGTGTGTGTGTGTGTGTGTGTGTGTGTCTGTCTTTCTGTCTGTGTGTGTGTGTGATTCTGCGTGTGTGTGTGTGTGTGTGTCTTTCTGTCTGTGTGTGTGTGTGTGATTGTGAGTGCGTGCGTGTGATTGTGTGTGTGTGTGTGTGTGTGTGCCTTTCTAAATCCGTGGCACTGCGGCTTATGCTTTCATCTGGGAGATGAAGTGTATTAGAGCCTCAGGAAAAGGATATTCTTTGATTTAAAGCCTCGTGCCTTTTCACATCTCCTGCCAGGTGAAGCGAGGGATAAAACACACACACACACACACACTCTCTCTCACACACACTCTCTCTCTCTCTCTCTCACACACACACTCTCTCTCACTCTCTCTCTCTCTCTCTCTCTCTCTCTCTCTCTCACACACACACTCTCTCCCACTCTCTCTCTCTCTCTCTCTCTCACTCACTCTCTCTCACACACACACACACACTCACACACACATGCACACACACACACACACACACACACACACACACACACACACACACACACACACACACACATACACACACACGCACACACACACACACGGGAAGCGAGAGCACACTGGAATATGAATCAGTCAGGTGCAGGCTTAGATAAACAGTTTGCAGTCAAATATTCAGTCATATTGAAATGCACATTTTGGATACAGCTTTCTTTGTATACAGTATATACAAATGAAAGAAAACTAAAAACACAACATGTCTCATAAATCAGACAATTAGCAACACATGAACAAATCCTTCTGCAGTAACCTTCAGGATAGTGCTAGAAATTATTATCGAAAGTTTAGTTGATGTAAATGCTTTGGATGGATGAATGGTTAGATAGATAGATAGATAGATAGATAGATAGATAGATAGATAGATAGATAGATAGATAGATAGATAGATAGATAGATAGATAGATAGATAGATAGATAGATGGACGGACGGACGGACGGACGGACGGACAGACAGACAGACAGACAGACAGATAGATAGATAGATAGATAGTTAGATAGACAGACAGATAGATAGACAGACAGACAGACAGACAGACAGACAGACTCCTCTAACCCATCTGCAGATGGAGATGTTTCAGTCTAGTGAGCGAGAACATTCCATCTCACAGTTTCATTCTGTTCTGAAAATGGCGGTTTCTTCTGAGCAAGCAAAGCAATCTGATTTCTTAGCCTTTTGCACACACACACACACACACACACACACACACACACACACACACACATAGAGAGAGAGACACACGCACACTCACTCACTCACTCTCACACACATACACACACACACTGATCTGTGTTTGCAGAAAAGCTTTTTATATTTATTCCTCTGTGTGTCCATTTTTATATTTCCATAATTGTTTTGTTTTTTGGGGGGGTTCATTGTTCTGCTGCCTCTATCTGTGTATTGAGTGCGAGAAAAGCGCTTTATAAATCGAATATATTATCATTTCATTATATTATTTTCTGAATTTTTTCCGCTTGATTTTAATTCTGATTCAGCTGTACTGATTTGATCTGGTGAAGCTCTGTGTAACGTTGTATTTGTCAAGTTCTACAGTTTAAATAAAGTTGTATTAAATTGTATTGTTTCTTCTTCTCTCTCTGTTATTCCTGCAGCCGCCCTCCAGGTGGAAATCACTCCGACACAAGGAGAGATCAGCGTGGGAGACTCCAAGTTCTTCCTCTGTGAAGGTGAGAGTTTACACACCATTTTTGGTCAAAATCAGTGACTATCTAGTGGGCGCCCTTAGCTCAGTTGGTAGGGCGCCCCCCCCATGGGCCTTGGCCAGCAGCGGACCCGGGTTTCGATTCCAGCCCGCGGTCGTTCTCTGCATGTCACTCCCCTCTCTGCCCCATTTCAACTCTGTCTCTACACTATCAATAAAGCATAAACAAAATTAAAATAAAAAAAAATTACAAAATTAGTGGACATTTCTTCACAATGCGCTACCTGTCCTTACTGTGTGTGCGCTGTACAAAAAGGCTTGTGAATGGATATGTTGCTAGCCAACACACAGTATGGACAGGTAGCATATCGTTAGGAGATATACTAACATAATTGATAAGAAGCAAGTTCACATTCACATTTTGCTATGATGGTCGGTAAAGTCCATGTACACTCACCGGCCACTTTATTAGGTACACCTGTTCAATGGCTTATAAAAACAAATAGCTAATCAGCCAATCACATGGCAGCAATTTAATGCATTAAGGTATATTTAGATATTGTATTATTTAAAAGTGCAGTGTGTAATATGACATCATCAAGAAAGTTCTACAAAGTTCTAGAATGCAATGCTCCCTGGGTAACCCCACCCCTTTAGAATTGGTCATTGTATTGACTTAAAGGTGCAGTGTGTAATATGACATCATCAAGAAAGTTCTACAAAGTTCTAGAATGCAACGCTCCCTGGGTAACCCCAACCCTTTCGAATAATAACAGAAGCTACAGTGGCCTTCAAGGACAAGAACAATTCTAAATTTTAAACAATGCACCTGATGACATTCCAACTATATGACACTTTCAAAATGGCGGCACTAGGCCTCGGTCCAAAATATGCAGAAATATGGACATACATATGAGACCCTTTCTAAGGGAAAAATAAATTTAAAAAAAACTTCAGCTATTACGCACTAAATTAAATGTACTTATGGATATTATAATTATTTTCTACAAAATTTGCTAGGAAATAAAACCCAAAATTCTACACACTGCAGGTTTAATTGTGTGTAGGGTGAGGGTTAAAATAAATCTTCAGCGGAAACATCTTATACCAGATTCAGTGTTCCAATTATGACACAGAATATGATGTAACATTTATTCCATCGAAGAAAAGATCTGAAAACTGTCAAATACAAAGTATGTGTGTTATCTAGTGTTTTGGGGCGACTGTGGCTCAGGTGGTAGAGCGGGTCGGCTGATGATCAAAGGGTTGGAGGTTCGATCCCCGCCCTGCCACCTGTGTCATAGTTGTTGTGTCCTTGGGCAAGACACTTCACCCACCTTGCCTCGTGTGAATGTCGATAGTTAGCCTGCTATCGGTGTATGAATGTGTGTGTGAATGGTAACGTGGGAAAGGAAAACAGGTCTCCCTTGTAAAAGAGTCTTCGGTCTCAATGGGATTTACCTGTATAAATAAAGGTTAAAAAAAAAATAAAATAAAAATATCTAGACTCAAAGCCTTGTATGTAGTCTGCACATGTTGTACATTCTGGCTTAGTTAGCCTGTCACTTATCTGAGAAAACCCTTAGAGTCAACACTGAATTAGGTCTAAACCAGTTTTGAGCCAAAGACATGTGTGTTGTTAAATGGCCCAGACAGTGAAGCAGATTTTAGAAATATGTTGAATTTTTCAAGATAAAAAAAATTCTGAAAAAAGTGGTTGAAGTTTTAGTTCCATGGAGAGGAAAGTCTGAAACAAGAGATAAGCCATGTCCAATAAGAGGGGAAAAGCACAGACAGACAGACAGACAGACAGACAGACAGACACACACAGACAGACACACACACACACACACACACACACACACACACACACACACACACACACACACACACACACACACACACACACACACAGACAGATAGACACACATACAGACACACACACACACACACACACAGACAGACAGACAGACAGACAGACAGACACACACAGACAGACAGACAGACAGACATATAGACTCACACACAGAAATATAGATAGATAGATAGATAGATAGATAGATAGATAGATAGATAGATAGATAGATAGATAGATAGATAGATAGATAGATAGATAGATAGATAGATAGATATGTGCATATGCTGTGGATGGAGACAGCTAAGGCATCCACACATACATTGATGCACTGTTACATATCAGGTTCATTTCCACCACTCATAGATCCCCTCAGAGGGACCCTGTAATTAGTAGAAAATACACTCTTCGCTGTTGTATTTCAGGCAAGGCAGACATGCTTAGCGTGTTAATCACGGGTTCAAATCTGACCCGTGGACCTTTACTGCAGGTCATCCCCCATCTCTCTGTCTCCCCATTTCAACTCTGTACTGTTAAATAAAGCAGAGGGAGGGAGGGAGAGAGAGAGAAAGAGAGAGAGACAAAATGCAACATACTGCTGTGAGATACCAGTAGCCTAGAAGTAAATATAAGAATATGTGTATTTCAGTCACCAGCTCACTCCCACTTGATCTGTTACTGCTTCTCCTACACTGCTACTTGCGAAAAAACTTTCCATAAAAGGCAAACCTCGATATCTTTGAGCCTATAGAATATGGAGCCTTGACAGTTTCTCATTTTACTAAGCGATTTTTTTTTCTTTTTTTTTTTTCTTTGACGGGATGCTGCTTCAGCTCAAAATCCAATTCTCTACTTGACAAAGATGGCTGAGCACATTTTGGGCCTTTTGTGTTCTTTGAGGAGATGATATGCAGAAATACACAGCTCTGGAAACAATGAAGAGACCACTCCAAATATTCAGTGTCTCTCGTTTTACTATGTATAGGCATTGTATTCTTTAAACTACTGACAACATTTCTACCAAATTCCCCCCCAAAAAATATTGTCATTAAAGAGCATTTCCATTAAGTAATGTAGAGGTGAAGATTTAAGAAAATCCAGACTGGTCTTTTAATTTATTCCAGAGCTGTAGCCTATATATATTTTTTAGGGAAACAAAATATAGTCTTATAGCTTACTGTCAATCTTATTAAAAGGTGAATGATGCGGAAGAGTTGTGTGATTTTTCTCTGCTGAATAGCCTGGCTGTCTTACAGAGCAAAAAGTAATTATGTATACCCTTTTCTTTTATGTTTTAGTTTGCATATTAATGTTTGATCTTGAGGACACATCTATTGTGCCACATGGAGAGCCTTTGATTTAGCAATTATGTCTTCACAAGTGTAATCTTCACAAGAGGAATTCATGATAAAATGAGTGCAGATATCAGCTTCTTTGAAAATATTTGTGTGATTTTTTTTTTTTTTTTTGTAAGACATTGCATCTATGATGAGTTAAATAAGGAATTCCACTGATTATGAATAACATTGTTCAAATATCAGGTAACAGTCAATCAAATACATTTAATAATAATGGCAATAGTTGCAAAAAATAAAAATAATAAAATACAGAATATATAACTTTACCTAAAACAGTTTAGATATAATACAAATCTATTAAAAAAGTATTGTTATTGTAGCCGTGGACTCCTTAAATAGGTCTTGCTTCCTTGCCTCATTACATCGTTACATTTCTGTTTTCTAGTAGTGGACGGGGCTAAAAAAAAATAAAATAAAATAGTGGTTACTGTATCTATGGTTATTTTTACGGCAGCTGTGAACTCCATATAATAATCCTTGCGTAAAAAAAAATTAATACATTTTAAATTGTTTGTGTTGGTAAACTGAGGTTATATGTTAATCCCCCTTAAATAATTATTTCATTATTTCCCTAATGTCCATTTCTGTGTCTCTTCCAGTGGTGGGCGATGCTAAAGAGATAGACTGCTACGCTCCCAGTGGAGAGCAGATCATAAAAAATAAATGCAGATATTGATGGTTATTTTTATTGCATCTGTGGGCTAGCTCCCTGCCTCATTGTCCATTTGTATTCCATTTGTGTGTTCAGTGGTGGATGATGTCACAAGAATGAAAATTGTAGCAATAATACAAACACCAAATATAAAACTTTACTCAAATCAGTTAAGAAATAATAGAAAGAAAGAAATTTCCCGTCATACTTGTTTTGTTTTTGTTTTGTTTTCGAAAAAAAGAATAAATGAAGTTCACACTTTATAATCCTTGCTTCTTTGCCTAATTGTCAATTTCTGATTTCAAATGTCAGGTAACAGTCAATAAATATACTTATTAATGATGGCAATAATAAAATACCAAAACATTTAAATAAATAAATAAAAAATTGGGGTAATTTGTGGTTATTTTTATAGCAGTGTTACTCCCCCTTAAATAATTATTTCATTATTTCCCTAATGTCCATTTCTGTGTCTCTTCCAGTGGTGGGCGATGCTAAAGAGATAGACTGCTACGCTCCCAGTGGAGAGCAGATCATAAAAAATAAATGCAGATATCGATGGTTATTTTTATTGCATCTGTGGACTAGCTCCCTGCCTCATTGTCCATTTGTATTCCATTTGTGTGTTCAGTGGTGGATGATGTCACAAGAATGAAAATTGTAGCAATAATACAAACACCAAATATAAAACTTTACTCAAATCAGTTAAGAAAGAAAAATAATAAGAAAGAAAATTTCCCGTCATACTTGTTTTTTTATTTATTTTTATTTTTTGTTCGAAAAAAATGAAATTTACACTTTATAATTCTTGCCTCCTTGCCTAATTGCATTGTCCATTTCTGTGTCTTTCTGTGTCTCTTCCAGTGGTGGGCGATGCTAAAGAGATAGACTGGTACGCTCCCAGTGGAGAGAAGATCGCTCCCAGTGGACCAGACATTTTCGTGAGCCGCAACGATGAGTCTCAGTCCACGCTCACCATCTATCACGCCAACGTCGACAGCGCCGGCATCTACAAGTGTGTCGCTAAGAACGCAGAGAAGGAAGCCCAGGCCACCGTGCAAGTCAAGATATTCCGTAAGTATTATTTTGTATTTTTTACATTTCTGAGGTTTTGAGTGAATTTTGAGTCACTGTTTGGTAAAAACCTTTAGAATTTTGAATTCTGGGCAATACACATTATTTGCCTTTTCTTTATCAAGTATGGTGTTATTGTTTTCATTTATGTAAAGGAAAAGATAATATTCAAGTTCCCGGTGACAGAAATACAGTATAAGGATCTCAGTCTTCTAAAATATTTGTTATCTTGTATAGTTCCAAACTTTCTGCACATATCAAGTTAGAGGGTTATGGTTAGAGGGTTAGGGTTAGAGGGTTAGTGTTAGAGGGTTAGGGTTAGAGGGTTAGGGTTAGAGGGTTAGAGGGTATACAAG
>OX442362.1:2720426-2740426 GCA_949357725.1 Hyperoplus immaculatus
CACTCACTCACACACACTCACACACGGTCTACCTCTAGAAATAATGTACTACTATATAGTTCCGAGGTGTTTGTCCATATGTTTCGGCAACATAAGTTAATAAATTCATAAAAAATTACCATAGATTTTCTGCTAAAATATTCAGCTTCATATTAAGCCTTTCAACTTAGTTCCTTGAGCTATTTTTCCTTATGTGTTGCTCTCTCATTAAAATATATTAGAATCAAGTTGTTCTCCATAAACAAGCTCTTCTGTAAGATCATTTTTTGGGCATTTTCAAGCTTTATTAGATAGTACAGAGTTGAAATGGGGAGACTGACAGAGAGAGAGAGAGAGAGAGAGGGAGGGGGGGGTTTGGGATGACCTGCAGTAAAGGTCCACGGGTCGGATTTGAACCCGCGACCACTGCAACGAAGGCCGGAGCCAATATGGTGCGCGCTCTATCCACTACGCCACCGGAGCACCCCATAAACAAGCTTTCTAAAGAAGCATTTCAACACAGACTTGAAAATGCAAATATCATGTTCTAGGGGTTAGCATTAATCCACTGGAGCTGTGGCAGCTTGTGTGCTCCTTTGAACACGTTGTTTGAATCAGTGTGAGATTAAAATATACTTTTTTCTTGTTTGAAATATATTGTATGTAAATCAAAAAAAGCTAAAAAAATAATTAGAAAAAAAGAAATTATATCTACAGCTCTGGAAAGAATTAAGAGACCACTGCAAATGTTCAGTGTCTCTCGTTTTACTATTTAGAGGCATATGTTTGAGTAGAATGAACATTTTGGTTTTATACTATAAACTACTGACAACATTTCTACCAAATTCCAATACATTTTTTGTCATCAAGAGCATTTTTAATAAGTTATGTAGAGATGAAGATTGAAGAATAATCCAGACTGGTCTCTTCATTTTTTTCCAGAGCTGTATATTCTTTTCTTTATGTATTGCTCTCATTAAAATATATTAGAATCAAATTGTGCTAAATAAACAAGCTCTTCTGAAAAGGCGTTTCAACACATTGCATGTTCTTGGGTTTAGCATTAATCCATTGGGGCTGTGGCAGCTTTTAGGCACCTTTGAACAAGTGTGTGATTTTTTTTTTTTTTTTTTAAATAAAATTAAGATAACAATATTTACATTGGATAACTGCTAAATTCTAAATACTAATATGGCACTACTAGAGTGTTCTGTTTGTGAGGTTGAAATATACCCTTTTTCTTGTTTGGAATATATCGTATGTGAGTTAATCCTTACGGCGGAAGCATGGAAAAAAATACATGAAAAAAATTATACAAAATAAAATTATATAGGGGAAGGTGGGGTGATTTGTGCAACTTTTTACTCAAAGTGATTTTAAAGTGAGGCCTTGACAGTTATGTCTCCAACTCAAATATGTACATATATTTCAGGATGTTGTGCATCCCTGGCAATAAAAACTTTGGATCTGGAATAAACTGTTTAAGAAATATAGCTTTCGGAAAAAAGTTGTCTTGACGCACAAATCACCCCACGTAGTGTCACAATGACAAAGTCACCATCATCATCTTTCTGGCCATCTGAACTCTCATCAGTGGTGTCGTTAAGTGGAATTGAGATGTCACTCTCTTCTGAGCTACTGTAGACAATCACTTTCTTTTGGTGACCAGCGTATACAGCCATGCCACTGGCACAACTCTCAGAAATGTACTTTGCACTAGTTGCTCCGTGCTTGTGGAACCAACTGCCACCTGACAAATGTGATTCCCCCTACATTTCTGCCTTTAAATCAAGGCTCAAAACCCATATGTACACCCTGGTGTTTCCTCCCCATTAACTATCTTACCTCTGCACTACTATCTGTGTTTATGTGGATGTATGGGCTTTACGTCTTTTATTTTGGTTATTGTTATTTTACCTTCATTGTTTACCTACTGAATGCACTATGTACAGCACTTTGGACAGTGCAAACTGTCATAAATGTGCTTTTATAAATACATTTTACTTACTTACTTACTTATAACTCACCCAGGCCCTTGCGCACAAATCACCCCATCCCCAGAATTTTGGATAATAGACATGATGCAGCAATTTAGGGTTGACATCGTGCTAACTATATAGACTCAAAGTGTAGCATACCAAAGCACTAAAACATGTGTCAAATGTTTTCAAACGTGTCTATAATTGTTCAGACACAATAATCAAAAAACCTTGATCATGGAAATTTTACTTTGAAAGGCAAAACACAGTTTTTTGAGCTTAAATGTGCTTATATCTTATTCCTTGTGTCTCCCTTCTTTACGGGATGAGTCAAATGGATGGCTCTTCTTAAATATGTGGTCACATTTCCAATTTCTTCCACGGTTTTCTAGAAACAAGGGGTTTTGCAACTTCCAAAACGCACAAATCACCCCACCTTCCCCTATGTATATATATAATTTCCACGGCTTTTCTTGACAAGTTCTTAGTTGAAAGTGCCTGAGCCCTGTTTGAAAGGATTTCATAAATACAACATACTTTTTTTTAGGGAGTATCTGTTGTTTTAATTGAGCATAAATATGAATTCTTAACGGCCTTGCTTACAAATAGTTGTGTCGGAGAAGGGCTGAGATTAATATGTCTTTATATTTGCGTGCATGACTGTAACAAATGCAAGAAGGCTTTGATAGTGGTGCTAAGCTGGCTACTACACACGCACTGTATACATTGCGTACTGTACCATTCTGATATGGTTAGTGTTGATATAGTGGGTATTCATATACATGTGCAACCCTACTTGCAAAATTATGAAAAGTGTGTCCATAAAAATATATTGTCCTTGAAGCTGGAGATAAGTACAGCCTGAATGAAGGATGTTGATTACTATGTTAAATTAGAACCTATGTTAAAGTTACGCACTATAGCTTTAAATTTCCCTCTAGCCCTCTCCCCTACAGTAACAACATAGTGCTTGAAGAAGGAGATAAGTACAGCCTCAGTGAAGGATGTTGATTACTATGTTAAAGTTACGCACTATAACTTTTAATTGTTCAAAATAAAGATAAATACAATGTATTCTGTATTCTTCCGTTACAGTAACAGCATAGTGCTTGAAGCCGGAGATAAGTACAGCCTGAATGAAGGACGTCGATTACTTGTTAAATTAAAACCTATGTTAAAGTTACGCACTAAAGCTTTAAATTGTAATGTATTCTTCCCTCTATTCCCTCTCCCCTACAGTAACAGCATAGTGCTTGAAGCAGGAGATAAGTATGAAGGCCTGAATGAAGGATGTCGATTACTTGTCAAATTAGAACCTATGTTAAAGTTACGCACTATAGCTTTAAATGTCCCTCTATCCCTCTCCCCTACAGTAACAACATAGTGCTTGATGCTGGAGATAAATAAATACAGCCTGAATGAAGGATGTTGATTACTATGTTAAAGTTACGCACTATAGCTTTAAATATCCCTCTATTCCCTCTCCATTACAGTAACAACATAGTGCTTGAAGCAGGAGATAAGTACAGCCTCAATGAAGGATGTTAAAGTTACGCACTATAACTTTAACTTTCCCTCTTTCCCTCTCCCCAACAGTAACAACATAGTGCTTGAAGCAGGAGATAAGTACAGCCTCAATGAAGGATGTTAAAGTTACGCACTATAACTTTAATGGTTCAAAATAAAGATAAATATAATGTATTACTTTCCCTCTCTTTCCCATTCCCCTACAGTAACAACATAGTGCTTGAAGCCGGAGATAAGTACAGCCTGAATGAAGGATGTTAAAGTTACGCACTATAGCTTTACATTTCCCTCTTTTCCTCTCCCCTACAGTAACAACATAGTGCTTGAAGCAGGAGATAAGTACAGCCTGAATGAAGGATGTTAAAGTTACGCACTATAGCTTTACATTTCCCTCTTTTCCTCTCCCCTACAGTAACAACATAGTGCTTGAAGCCGGAGATAAGTACAGCCTGAATGAGGACGGTTCTGAGCTGACGATCAAAGACATGACCAAAGTGGACGAGGGGGATTACACGTGTATCGCCAGGAACAAAGCCGGAGAGAAGGCCGAGGAAGTCAGTCTCAATGTGTTCGGTAAGTCAATAAGGAGCCTATATTATATTTGTATTTGTATTTTATTTAGGCCTATATAATGATATAGTATAATAATAATATAATATAATAAAACCTTCCTAAGATGAACGTGTTTGTGCTTTATGTTGAAGCGTATTTACTCATGAGAGTCAAGAGTTGCACGTTTATGGAAATCAAGCCTTAATTTATTAATTCCTTCTTATGTCAGTGCAACCCAAGATCACCTATCTGAACAACCAAGATGGATGAATGGATGGATGGATGGATGGATAGATAGATAGATAGATAGATAGATAGATAGGTAGATAGATAGATAGATAGATAGATAGATAGATAGATAGATAGATAGATAGATAGATAGATAGATAGATAGATAGATAGATAGATAGATAGATAGATAGATAGATAGATAGATGGATGGATAGATAGATAGATAGATGGGGACAGACAGACAGACAGACATTTCATTCATTTCAATAATACACACCTTTCCTCTCGTCTCTTCCAGTGCAACCTAAGATCACGTACCTTGGCAACCAAACGGCCTCAGAGTTTGACGAGCAGGTGACTCTGACGTGTGAAGCCTCGGGCGACCCCACACCAAGCATCAACTGGAGCTTTGACAACAATGTCTTCAGTGAGGGAGAGCAGGTAACACACACACACACACACACACACACACACACACACACACACAGACAGACAGACAGACGCACACACACACACACACACACACACACACACACACACACACACACACACACACACACACACACACAGACAGACAGACAGACAGACAGACACACGCCAAACATCACCTGGAGCTTTGACAACAATGTCTTCAGTGAGGGAGAGCAGGTAACACACACACACGCACACACACACACACACACACAGACACACACACACACACACACACTCTCATACACCGGTTTAAGGTTCCGCTTATTAAAACACAAGCAGGAATTTCTACCACCAATGCAAATGACATCATGTCTTGAAGGACCATTATTCAGTGTCGGTTAGTATTGAAAACTACTCTTGACATTTTTTGATAACTAAGGCAAGGCAAGGCAAGGCAAGGCAACTTTATTTATATAGCACAATTCAGACACAAGGCCACTCAAAGTGCTTTACAGGGGCAAGATTAGAATACATAAAACACATTATAAAACATTTAAAAGCGAATAAAAGAAGCAAATAAAAATAAAATAAAAATTAAAACTCGATTTAAAAACATAATAAAAGAAGCAAATAAAATGAAAATTGCAAGTTAAAAAGGAAACAAAAAAGTCTTCAGACTCGATTTAAAAGAACTGAGAGTTGCAGCAGACCTCAAGTTCTCTGGGAGTTTGTTCCAGATTGTTGGTGCATAAAAACTAAAAGCTGCTTCTCCTCGTTTAGTCCTAACTCTAGGGACTGTAAGTAGACCTGTCCCAAACGACCTAAGGGCTCTGGACGGTTCATAACTTATCAGCATATCAGTAATGTATTTTGGCCCTAAACCATTTAGTGCTTTATAAACCAACATCAGAATTTTGAAATCAATTCTTTGAGTGACTGGAAGCCAATGTAAAGACCTCAGAACTGGGGTAATGTGATCCACCTTTTTGGTCCTAGTGAGGACTCGAGCAGCAGCGTTCTGAATTAGCTGAAGCTGTCTGATTGATTTTTTTGGAAGGCCAGCAAGGACACTGTTACAGTAGTCAAGTCTACTAAAGATAAATGCATGGACAAGTTTTTCTAAATCTTGCTGAGACATAAGCCCTTTAATTCTTGATATGTTTTTTAGGTGGTAGTAGGCTGACTTATTGATTGATTTTATGTGTTTCTTGAAATTCAAGTCAGAGTCTACAACAACACCAAGATTTCTGGCTTGGGGTGTAGTTTCTAACATAATGGATGTAAGCTGTGCGCTGACTTTTAATTGTTCATCTTTGGCACCAAAGACAATTACTTCAGTTTTATCGTTGTTTAATTGAAGGAAATTTTGGCACATCCAATCATTGATTTGTTCAATGCACTTACTCAGTGCCTGTATTGGACTGTAGTCTCCTGGTGATATGGTTATGTAAATTTGTGTGTCGTCTGCATAATTATGGTAGCATAATTTGTTCTTATTCATAATCTGAGCTAGTGGGAGCATGTAGATGTTAAATAGAAGAGGGCCAAGAATGGAACCTTGGGGGACCCCGCATGTAATATTTGTCCGCTCAGATGTGAAATTGCCTATTGACACATAGTAGTCTCTATCCTTTAAGTAGGATTCAAACCAGCTTAGTACAGTTCCCGAAAGTCCAACCCAGTTTGCTAGTCGATCTAGTAATATGCTGTGGTCAACTGTGTCAAAAGCGGCACTGAGATCCAGTAAAACTAAGACAGAACTTTTGCCACTGTCTGTGTTTAAATGGATGTCATTGAGGACCTTAACCAGAGCAGTCTCAGTGCTGTGGTGTTGTCGAAATCCTGACTGGAAGACATCAAAGCAGTTATTCATTGCTAAGTAGTTATTTAGCTGTTGATAAACAGCTTTTTCAATGATTTTACTTAAAAATGGTAGGTTAGATATGGGCCTATAATTTTTCATGAGTGATGTATCTAGATTGTTCTTTTTTAAGAGTGGCTTGATGACTGCTGTTTTCAGGGCCTGTGGGAATACACCTGTCTGAAGGGACATATTGACAATTTGTAGAACATCTGAGGCCATACAGCTAAAAACAGTTTTAAAGAAGCCTGTGGGCAGAATGTCAAGGCAACAGGATGAGGAGTTCAGGTGTTGTATAATGTCCTCCAGGTTTTTGTGGTTTATAAGATAAAATTCTGTCATTGCATTTGAATTGATTTTAAGAGGGAACACATATGTTGAACTTGGTATTGATGCAGTGACAGCTTGTCTAATTTTGTGAATTTTCTCAGTAAAGAAGGAGGCAAATTCATTGCAGGCCCTCGTGGAAAGATGCTCAGACGCTACTGGCACAGGAGGGTTTGTTAATCTGTCGACAGTAGCAAACAGGGCACTAAAAAATATATACATTATGTATATTGTTTTAAATGCACGCATAGTTAGAGGAACGCATTCCTGTCTCCTTTTCTTGAGCCGGAGAGTGAGCCAAAACGCTAGAAATGAAAAATGTTGAACTATTCCTTTAAGTCTGAACATGACTGTGCTTCTCATATGCTCAAACAACATCTTATTAAACCCTAAATATCCACTTGAACTTTGCTATTCGGATCCTACCATCACTCCTAAACTCGTCGCTGCCTTCTCCAATACTGCAACACAGCTAAAATTGAAGCTGTTGTACATTTTCCCATCCCGAATGCCAGAGGGAATACAGAGTAAAAAATTGCCAGAAAAATCCAATTTCGAGGCAGTGACATGGCATGTTATTCCCCAGTGGAGTTTAGGCTATATGTAACCCTACCTCTACGTCTCTCAATATTAATCATTAGTATTTTTAAAAGGGAACATTTTTACGAAATTACTATTATAAGTGGTCATTGGAAATACACAGACATGTAGCTCCTTAAATATGCTCCGAGGAACTTTCAGATTGTGTTCATTCTAGCGCCCCCCTTTGGATAAAAAGCGGTAGTGTTTTTACTACGCCAGCTGTTGTTCCTGGGCGAGCGTATACCCCATGACAAAGGCATTAAGAAAAACGATATGAAAAATAGCATTCTTTGCACTGATGGTCTGGTTTGCTGTTACATGTCATTTATGATCATCAGAGGACAAAATGAGACTGTTTCAGAAATATTTAAAAAGTTCCTCGTAGCACCTTTAAAAGGTATAATTTTAAACACTTTTTTTAAAAAATATATTACAAATCCATTTTATAACAGTGTGTTCTTGCGGCTTGCATCTAGTGAGTGGAAGACTGATTATTCTCACCTGTGTGTGTGTGTGTGTGTGTGTGTGTGTGTGTGTGTGTGTGTGTGGAAAAAATATGATTTGGCCAAAGAAAAAGTTGGATAATATATTAAAAAAAAATGCTTCATAGGCAATTGTATACTTCTCTATTTTTGAGGTAGTATTCTTGAAAGTGCACCTTCCATACAAGACATGCAGCTTTAGTGGAGTGGCTAAGTGCTCTCTCTGTCTCTCTCACTCTATCTCTCTCTCTCTCCCTCTTTGTCTCTCTCTTTCTCTCTCTTTCTCTGTCTCTCTCACTCTATCTCTATCTCTCTCTCTCTCTCTCTCTCTTTGTCTCTCTTTTTCTCTCTCTCTCTGACTCTCTCTCTCTCTCTCTCTCTTTCTCTCTCTCTGACTCTCTCTTTCTCTCTCTCCCTCTCTCTCTCTCTCTCTCTCTCTCTCTCTCTCTCTCTCTCTCTTCCCTATAGTGCACTTACTCAAGACAAAATTCGTCATTGCAAAATATGCTTTTGGGATCCCCTCGCTTTTCTTGTACCAATGATGAATGCATGTCACAATATAGTTGGACTATTCTTGGAGACACAGGCACTAAATTCGCACTGTGTGTGTGTGTGTGTGTGTGTGTGTGTGTGTGTGTGTGTGTGTGTGTGTGTGTGTGATTCTCACTAGATTTGATGGCCCCACCTGTCTTGTAAAATCCCAAATGTCAAGAAATGAGTCAGTTGTGGAGTTATTTGGGCCACGCTGGCCTAGTTTAGTTTTTTTTTCACAGCTCTGTAACTATATATAGCCTGTGTGTGTGTGTGTGTGTGTGTGTGTGTGTGTGTGTGTGTGTGTGTGTGTGTGTGTGTGTGCGTGTGTGTGTGTGTGCGTGTGCGTGCGTGCGTGCGTGTGTGTGTGTGAGGAATTATGTCCTAAAGCTGAAGTTTAGAAGATTTTTTTATTCTTTTTATCAAATATGTCGCTTCTGAATTGACCTTTCTATATTGGTTACAGCAGCATTTACACTAAAAATACCAAAGTTTTCTACATTCCTACTACATTAGGAACTGTGTGTGTGTGTGTGTGTGTGTGTGTGTGTGTGTGTGTGTGTGTGTGTGTGTGTGTGTGTGTGTGTGTGTGTGTGTTATAATGTTGTCAGTAGTTTACGTTATAAAACCAAAATGTTCATTCTACTCAAACAGTATGCCTAAACAGTACAGTATGCCTATAAATAGTAAAACAAGAGACACTTAACATTTGGAGTGGTCCCTTCATTTTTTTTCCAGAGCTTTACATGTTCTGTTGGCTGCATTTTATGTGTTTCCACTTGAACTCTGTAGAAAGCCCAGAGCAGCACTGTGGTTGTTTATCACCGATTGCTCCGAAGAGACCCACCCTGCGTTCCAATCCCCATACTTCCCTTACTATTTAGTATGCCAGAAAGAGATTTAGGATGTCCCAATAGACACGTCAATTAGTATGCTGAAAATACATAAATTCCCCCACTAACTCTAATAGCATTTTGGAGTATTTGTCTTTATTCTTGACATTTCTCGACATAATGAAAAACAAATCTTCCTTATCTGAATTTTGTCTCTCTCCTGTGGCCCTAAAACTCTTCAGTACTTTAGTATGTAGTGTAGTAAAAAGAAAGAGTATGTGATTTGGAACGCAGGGCCAATAAATTCAACCCAAAAATCTCCCCCGTATCAAGAAGGATTTTTTATTTTTATGTTTCGGAGTCTTGCATTCAATGGGACACAAGCCAAGCCTTGTCAAGCGTTTTTTAAGACTATTTTAATCTTGCCCGAGTGTGTGTGTGTGTGTGTGTGTGTGTGTGTGTGTGTGTGTGTGTGTGTGTGTGTGTGTGTGTGTGTGATAGAGCGTTTAATTTTCAAGCTGAATTAGTCTGTGAATGGCATTAGTGGCTGTGAAATTAGTCAAATGAATGAAATTTAGAAAAAAAAACTTGGAATGTGCACAAGACTGGATAGAATTTAAGTGATTTTTTCCAACATAAGGAGGCATTACATATAGCTGACGGTGCAGTGTGTGTGTGTGTGTGTGTGTGTGTGTGTGTGTGTGTGTGTGTGTGTGCGTGCGTGCGTGCGTGTGTGTCCTTATGGAGATAGGTGTTAGCTGCCAAAAAGTTGAAATGCATGAAAGAGTAAGTGTGTCTGGCTAGTGGCAAGTCTCCGAGTACATTTCAAGCCTTGACGAAGAACAAACATTTTTGTCATTCATATTTCACAGGATTAGAAAGAATAATAGTTAGATTTTTCACAAACAAACAAACACCTACAAAATCACAACATGAAAAAAAAAGACATTTTAAAAGCTGTAACCTATCTCATGTTATGACAGTAGAGTGTTAGTTTGCTGCCTGAGCTTAGGCTACAATAGGCACGTCAAGGCAAGTTTGTGACTAGTGCAATTCAGACTAAAGGTAATTTTAATGCTTTACAGGCACATAACAATGCATTAGAAATAAGATATAAGGACATATTGAAATTGTATGTAAGAGGTGATAAAAACAAAAGTCAAAAACGTATTTTTTATTATAGAAATGAGATGTGGGTTTACAGGGCCTTTAAAGAGGACCTATGATACGTTTTGACTTTTATGACCTATAAACGTTGTTATGATGATTTATAGTCATGTTTAACCTAGTCTGGCTTGACCACTCCCGCCAGCGTCTATTAAGCGCTGGCGTCGGCAAACAACGCTACGCCTCCATTGGCTTCTTCCCGGGGTTAGCCCCGCCGTAGATGATTGTGATTGGTTTAAATAAATAAAAACAGGCCAGCCCAGTTTCCCCCCGAATAGACGGCTCTAAACGGAGTGCTTCCAGACCATACTACTTGCTGTAGTTTGGTCTGGCTTTGCGAGACTATGTTTAACCATACTAGCTTATCAAATAATGACGTACATGCATTTAGACGTATTCCCTGCTGACCGTCTGGGGTGGCTGTGCAGAGCTCTAAACACTACGGCAGCCGGTCGAGAATTCACGTGTTCAAATCGGTTCAAATTTCCTGATTTTTCCATATATGGTAATGCTGCAACATGCCCCCACCTTCCTGCTCTCAAATCTGCCCTCTTGCTGCTGAAAGTGTTCTGGAAGGAAGGTAACCAATCACAACGGAGTGGGGTTTGCAGGAGGGAGGGGGGGGGGGGGCGGAGATGGCCGAAGCACAGTGTTGACAGGGCATGCTGAATCGCCCAGATGAGAGGGAGCGTTTCCCGAAAATCTACATGGTTTTTTGTGATGTGATTCGTGTCAGGTTGCTCTATAGCAGTTTTTAACAAGAAATTAAGACCGGAAAAGTAGTATAATAGGAGATCTTTAACGTGCAGATAAGTAGGGCACGTCATCAATGAAAGACTAAATCACAGCACAGAATAGCATGATGAGAAATCCGCTGGTTAGAAAAACAACGTCCCTAGATACTGGTAATGGTGCTATAATAATTAATTTGCAAAGGCCTGTTTTTCCTTAGACTGTGTGTGTGCGTGTGTGTGTGTGTGTGTGTGTGTGTGTGTGTGTGTGTGCGCCTACACCTTCTCCCTTATTACACTACGTTAATTAATAACCTAAAAAGAAGCACTCACGCTGTTCCTGTGAAATATTTTCCCAATTTGAACTTTTGAACCCAAACTGTAAATTCCCTGAAGGCAGAAATTTCAAAGCACCTAGTATACACACAACCCTGACACACAATGGGAGAATATAATACGTATTGTGGGTTTATATACAGCTCCGAAAAAGAGACCAGTCTGCATTTTTCTTCAATCTTCATCTCTACATTACTTATTGAAAATGCTCTAAATGACAATATTTTTATTGTGAATTTGGTAGAAATGTTGTCAGTGGTTTATATTATAAAACCAAAATGTTCATTCTACTCAAACATATGCCTATAAATAATAAAACAAGAGACACTGAACATTTGGAGTGGTCTCTTTATTTTTTTTCCGGGAGCTGTATATAGTGAAGCTAGATCATTTATTAACAATGACGTATGTAAAAGGCGAAGGGATTCAAAAAGTACACACTTCTTCGCACTCTCTGACACTCAGTCTCAGACTGCGTTGTGATTTCTTTCCATGCAATATTGTTTTTTTCTGTATGACTTTTTTAATTTTTTTACATATTTGAAATCAATTTTTGAAATCACAATCAAAATATCATCAAATCAGAAGCAAGTGCCAATAAAGGAAATGCAAACTTCAGTTATTTTTTTATTTAAAAAAAGAGGTACAAAAATGTGTAAATAAAGCAAAAATGCCCCAAAAAAATCTTCCAAAAAAATTTAAATAAAATAAAATAATTGTAATATGAAGGAGAGAATATAGTCGCGTATTTTCTTTTAAGACAGAAAAAAAAAATTAACATTAGGAAAATAAAAGTTGTAATTTCATGAAACAAATTCAGGAAAATATATTAGCGGAAACCAACAAAACCAGGAGAAATTATGCCAATTTACTCCTTATATTACAACGTGTTAAAATACGGTCCTCATATTCCATCATATTTTATAACCAATGTGCTAAAACATTCATAATCACCTGTGTATGGTCCTTCAAACATGAAATCATTGCACCTCCCTAAATCGAGTTTGCAGCACTACACACACACACACACGCACACACGCACACACACACGCACACACACACACACACGCACACACGCGCGCACACACGCACACACACACACACACACACACACACACACACACACACACACGCACACGCACACGCAGCACTATCATATCATACATGGTTCTTTTTACACACCTTCACTCTATATGTTCCACTGTATCCATGTATATCTTTGCACACACACACACACGCACACACACACACACATCCGCACACACACACACGCGCACACATCCACACACACACATGTACACACACACCCACACACACACACACACACACCCACACACACACACACACACACACACACACACACACACATCCGCACACACACACACATGTACACACACACACACACACACATACACACACACACACTCTCACGCTATGTGTTCCACTGTATCCATGTATATCTTTTGCTTCCTGTGTATGTGTTCCTTCTCTAGGCTTCATGGACGCGACCAGACACATACGAGGTACACGGCTATTCAAGACAGTAGCCTCACTCTAGTTGGAATAGCCCCAAAACTTACACATTTTAGTAGATAATATACTATGGGCCAGTTTCACAGACATGATTAAGCCTAGTCCTGGACTGAATGGACATTTTAATGGAGATTGTCCATTGGAAAGTACAATTTAGTTCATAACTATTGGCTAAATCCATCGTCTGCGAAACTGGCCCTATAACTTTCAGTAGATACTATAACATAACACTCCTTATTTTTTTTAAAGATATTTTTTTGGGCATTTTTATGCTTTATTGATAGTGTAGAGACAGTTGAAATGGGGCAGAGAGGGGAGTGACATGCAGAGAACGACCGCGGGCTGGAATCGAACCCGGGTCCGCTGCTGGCCGAGGCCCATGGGGGGGACGCCTTACCAACTGAGCTAAAGGCGCCCCCTTATTTATTTATTTTTAGCAGAGCAGAAGTGTAAAGTGTTGTCACCCACTTAACATGTTAATTCCCACTATGCACTAAATATATAGACGCTAGAATCGTAGTACACAGTATGTTTATAATCCATTTAGCCAGAGTGCATTTTTAGACGTGTCCTATTTACTCTGTTATTGTGTATTTCGCTCAAGAAATTGCATTTTGAGTTGATGAGAATTTTTTGTGTGTGTGTGTGTGTGTGACACTGCCTATGTGTGTCGGCTAAATCGGTTTCTGTGTCCCACTTTCATAGCGGGGTTACATTTAAGCATACGCAAGTTAATACCTGCTTCCTACGGGCACTGCACTAGTAATATCAATTAAATTATAATTTTTTGACATTTTCAAGCGTTATTAGACAGTACAGAGTTGAAATGGGGAGACAGACAGGGAGACAGAGAGAGAGGGGGGGGATGACATGCAGTAAAGGTCCACGGGTTGGATTTGAACCCACGACCACTGCAACGAAGGCCGGAGCCAATATGGTACACGCTCTATCCACTACACCACCGGAGCGCCCCGGTAATATCAATTTAAATCGATTTTAGAAGTGAACGATTTTGAACTGATGAGAAAATATATATTTTTGTTATATATATTTTATTTATCATACAGTATTCAGTATATCCTGCTTTGCCCGATTTAGCTAAAAAAAGGATTCAAAAATTATTATTGCATTGGGTTATTGGTTAGCTATCAGCTCTACAACCTCTCATACTAAACACTGTCTAATCTACTTAACTTCCAATGCTATACTAAAATCTTACCAAGTTGTTTTAAATGTTTGCAGATTGAACACTGTATAACAAGCTAACTGCACTCACACTAGAAAATCTCGGACAGATCTAGTAGGCATCCGGGTATTTCTAACCATACTAAATCTGGCCACAAGAATGGGGACATCCTAAATCTTTTTTTTTTTTCTACCATACTAAATAGTAGCTAGTATGGGTAATGGAACGCAGGGGTTTGAATGCAAGGCAAATGGAATAGCCTACCTTGTATTGCAGTTAAAGCTGTCTTTCTGATAAGTATAGGCCTACCTCAAATGTAGATCGAACATACTGTATTGTGCAGTCCTATCTACAGCTCCGGGAAAAAAAAAGAGACCAGTCTGGATTTTTCTTCAATCTTCATCTCTACATTACTTAATGAAAATGCTCTAAATGACAAACAAATGTATTGTGAATTTGGTGGAAATGTTGTCAGTAGTTTATATTATAAAACCAAAATGTTCCTTCTACTCAAACATATGCCTCTAAAGAGTAAAACGAGAGACACTGAATATTTCGAGTGGACTCTTCATTTTTTTCCAGAGCTGTATATATGCAGGTCTTAGTAATAATGAACGTGTATGAAGACATTGTCAGAGAAGCCGGAAAATCTTACCTTGAATATTTTAGTGTAACTCAACCTTTTATGAATGCATTTCTAATAGCAAAACATTGATCAAGCTAATCTGTGGTCACTTATAATAGTTTTTGGCCCGCGATTGCTCTGGACCTTACCTGAACTATGCTATATACAGCTATGGTATAAATTAAGAGACCACTCCAAATGTTCAGTGTCTCTCGTTTTACTATTTATAGGCATATGTTTGAGTAGAATGAACATTTTGGTTTTATTCTATAAACTACTGACGACATTTCTACCAAATTACCCCCAGAAATATTGTCATTTAGAGCATTTCCATTAAGTAATGTAGAGATGAAGATTGAAGAAAACATCCAGACTGGTCTCTTCATTTTTTCCAGAGCTGTATATTGGGCATAAATCACCAGCAAAATAAATATGATTAAGTCAAGTTGATGAGTGTGTGTCTCGAAAGGTGTGATTATTATAATTCACACAGACAGACACACACACACACACACACACACACACACACACACACACACACACACACACACACACACACACACACACACACACACACACACACACACACACACACACACACTCACACAGTATTTCACAGAGAAGGGCTCTTCAGAAAGCAGCAGGGCAATTGAACTAGATATGGGCTTGATTATAATAACCTGTTTATGAAATGTTTGAGATGCTAGTAAGGCAAATAAGGCATATGGCACTAAATTCAGATACATGTTTTGTCATTGAGAACATTTTCAATAAGTTACGTAGAGATGAAGATTTAAGAAAAATCCAGACTGGTCTCTTCATTTTTTCGCGAGCTGTATAGTCCCGTCCTTTGCCATTGCAAGATCCCAAAATGTAAATGCAGTTTGAATTTGTTAACATACACATTATACATTTAAGCAAATGAGCTAATTGGGTGTACTCAGAAATCAGCTGTATTGAATAACACATCCTTCAGTGACCCTGCATACAGTATATAGTAAACAAGGTTCAACTAAGTAGGACGAGCCATTAAGTCAAGTCTGCTAAGGCAAATACAAACAAGAATTGAGAGAAAGAGAGAGAGAGAGAGAGAGAGAGACAGAGAGAAAGAGAGAGAGAGAGACAGAGAGAAAGATAGAGAGAGAGAGAGAGAGAGAGAGAGAGAGAAAGACAGAGAGAGAAAAAGAAAAAGACAGAGAGAGAGAGAGAAAGAGAGAGAGAGAAAGATAGAGAGAGAGAGAGACAGAGAGAAAGATAGAGAGAGAGAAAGAGATAGATAGAGAGAAAGAGAGAGAGAGAGAGAGAGAGAGAGAGAGAGAGAGAGAGAGAGAGAGAGGGAGGGAGAGACAGAGAGAAAGATCGAGAGAGAGGGAGAGACAGAGAGAGAAAAAGACAGAGAGAGAGAGAGAGAGGGACAGAGAGAGGCATTACTGGAGAGGTAGCCTAAAGTCAAGTCTGCTAAGGAAAATACAAACAAGAATTAACAAGGCATTTGTTCCAACCGCAATTAGCCTGTCTGTAAACTAGAAACCTGATTTGCCAAAACACTAGGGAAGTTAATGGACTTACTGTAGGAGTGAGCAGTGTATTGGTTCTCCCTTTGACACAGGCCTTTAAAGGGCTGTTTGAGGGTTAACACTAGGTTTAAAGGTTCAGGTATGAATTAGGTTTATGTTAGGGTTAGTGTAAGGGTTGGGGTTAGGCATTTAGTTTTGATGGTTAGGGTAAGGGGCTAGGGAATCATTTTGCACTTGAATGATCTCCGGGCTGAGAAATAGCCACGGTGTCCAATGTGTTACTGTCTGTGTGAATAGAAGAAAAAATGGTTAATTTTACTTGTTTATTTTTTAAGGATTTTTCGATGTATAGCCTATGTCAGTTTTTGTAATGGTTTTAAAGCTATAGTGCGTAACTTTTTTGTATATGAATGAATGGCAGATGCATTGAAGCCATCACCAAACGAGCTGACACACAGTTGATTCTGCCTTCCAGCTCCACAGAAATATTACACACTATAGCTTTAAGATTAAAATTTCTGTTTTGATGTTTTTTTTTATTTATTTTTTTTAAAGATATTTTTTTGGCATTGTTATGCTTTATTGATAGTGCAGAGAGACAGAGGTGAAATGGGGCAGAGAGGGGAGTGACATGCAGAGAACGACCGCGGGTGGGAATCGAGCCCGGGTCCGCTGCTGGGCCCGGCCCGGGAGGGGGACACCTTACCGACTGAGCTAAAGGCGCCCCCAGTTTTGATGGTTTTTTTAAGAATGCTGTGTGTTCCTTGCTCTCTTGTAGCAGCCATTAATGTAATAACAGGCCAATGCCGATAATAATATTCATAGTTTCTAAGGTAGAAAAAAGCAAATGACGTATTAACATTTCTTAACCAATAACGTCATAACTTTTTCCCCATAATACAGGCTGTGGCAGCATTCGGACTCGGTCTGACTTTGACTCCACCTCTATGTGTATATAGATTAGGAACAAATGTTTCTCTGTGTATTTCAATGCTGAGTGTGTATTTTCAAAGTTGTTTGTGTGTGCGTGTGTGTGTGTGTGTGTATTTTTTTGTGTGTGTTTTTACCTGCCCAAAAAAAAGTAATATCTTTGTAAGTGAGAATAATACATTTTTCTTCTCTCTTTCAAAGTTGTGTGTGTGTGTGTGTGTGTGTGTGTGTGTGTGTGTGTGTGTGTGTGTGTGTGTGTGTGTGTGTGTGTGTGTCTGTTTGCAAGTTTTTTCAAATGTATTAATTAATTTGCTATGTATGTTTTACTTAATGTTGTTTATGTCCTTCAAACCCCGCCCCCCCCCCCCCCCAAAAAAAAAACACTACACTCCATTCTTTTGAAAGTGATAATAACTATAATTCTATTCCCTTGTCTTTTTCATAGAGCCTTGATAGGAACAATGTCATTCTTTTGATAATAAAGTTATAATAACTACTTTTTTCTTGTTTTTTAATTGTATTATCTATTTTCATAAATATGTTTTACTTAAAACCCCTCCAAAAAACCTTAATCTAATTATTTTTTAAAGTGATATTAATTCCATTTTCCTTATCTATTTCCAGAGCCTTGACAGGAACATTGTGGTGCGATCTCACGCCCGGGTCTCATCCCTGACTCTGAAGAGCATTCAGTTCACCTACGCCGGACAATACCTCTGCACAGCCACAAACTCCATCGGACAGGACGAACAATTCATGTACCTGGAAGTGCGGTGTAAGTCCAATAACGTTATCCTTAAACACCTGTTTTGATGGTTTTTAAGTGCTGCCCAATACTCATTGAGTATATACAGACACATACTCCTTAAAAAAATATTATTTAGAGCTTCTGTAATAACCTTTAGAATTATGGAAAGTTTAGTTGATATATGTGCTGCAAGTCAAATAACTTTCTTGTGTTGTTGGTTGTTTTATGTATTGGGAAGTGCTGCCATTACTCATTGCCTATATAGAGACAGAGGGGAATAGGGTAACATGTTTAGCTTATAGATATCATCATGACACTTTGCCAATTCATTACTTACATTAAAACTATTATTTCCTGTATAATATTTTATTTCCGAAATATTTCAGTGTGTAAGCTAATTTGCCAACATATGAACACATCCTTCTGTAATAACCTTCATAATAGTGCTAAACATTTTTTTGGGAAAGTTGAGTTGATGTAAGTTGCTTTAGGAGTTGGGATTTTTGGTTCAGAGTATTTAAAAAAAAATACGCAAACAGACAAGGTTTAGTCAAATAAACACCTAAATGTACATTGTATTTTTTGCCTGCAGTTTGTAGTTTGAATCTAAGATGAACAGCTGTTATTACTATATGAATTCTGCTTAATAGATAATTCATTTTACATTTTATCTAACCATCTAAATGAGGGTTAAAGGAGAGGCTTTGCTGTCAGTATATAACCAAAAAATAAATAAAAAAATAGTAGAACACACAGACTCCCCCACACACACACACACACACACTCCCACACACACACACCCACACACACACACACACACACACACCCACACACACACACACACACACCCACACACACACACACACACACACACACAGACACACACATGTATTCAGTTAGCCCTGATTTGAAACGGCTTCTGTCTCCACGTTTTGCCTGGGACACAGTTCAGATACGATGTCATGGAATTATTATTATATTTCCTTTTACAATGTTAGTGACTCACTCCCAGATTGTGTAATGACATTGTCTGGCCCTGATATATCATCCATAGTCTCGTCTGGGATATTTAATGCTTTCCAGATGGGATTTTTCTAGTAAATTACGGTCTATTTTAGCCAGTTTAGCCTATGGGACTTGGAAAACCTGGTCGAAAGTAGTAAAAAATCCATAAATTATATCTCAACATGTCTTTTTTCAGTTTGGTAGTGTTTTGTTTTTAAAGATATTTTTTTTTTTTTGCATTTTCAAGCACAGAGGTATACAGAGGTGAAATGGGAAGACAGAGATAGAGGGGTAAACGCAGTAAAGGTCTACGGGTTATATGAAAAAGTTACGCACTACAGCTTTAAGCAACAATTTAAAGGCATAAACGGACTGAGCAGTTCTTATATTTCGAGCTAGACAACTCCACATATCGGGAGCAGCAAAAGAAAAACCTCTGTCACCTCAGTTTTTTTTTTTTATTGCTACATTTCAACATCTAAAGTGAAACATTTTAAAAGGAATTCTGTAGCACAAGCCTTGAGTGTGTGTGTGTGTGTGTGTGTGTGTGTGTGTGTGTGTGTGTGTGTGCGTCACCTTTATAATGAATATACAGAGAGCCTGTCACACGAAATGTACTCCCAGAAGAAATCTCAAAGAGTTATATTTTTTTATTTTAAAGTTGTTGCCGACAGGGTGCCAATTTATAAGGGGTAAAAATAGACTTGTAGCCGCTCAGAGGGAGGTATAAGTTTTGCGCATACACTTAGCTACTGCACCACTGGGCTGCCTGTCATTAAATGCACCAAGCTGGGTCCTTCAAGACTGCCCCTATTTCCATATCACATACTTTTTTCTTTTTCCTACACTACATACTAAAGTACAGAAGAGTTTTAGGACCACAGGAGAGAAAATCAGATAAGGAATAAAGACCAATACTCCAAA
>OX442362.1:2755426-2762926 GCA_949357725.1 Hyperoplus immaculatus
TTAGAATTGTGAGTGAGTGAGTGAGTGAGTGAGTGAGTGAGTGAGTGAGTGAGTGAGTGAGTGAGTGAGTGAGTGAGTGAGTGAGTGAGTGATTGATTCATATGAATCAAGTGATTACATTTTCCTGTTGTAGTGTAGTGGTGCTTCTTACCCTTTTCGTCTTTAGTATTTCTCGTTGGAAACCTTTCTTACTTGTCTACCTAGTGTAAAGTATATCACACCATGGTCTGTTCGAATGATCTATTCTGATTGGCTGGAGAACATTCCATAGGTGTGGATTAACCCCTGATGTATGGACACCTAGATGGAACTGTTACATTCTGTCCATTTGAAGATGCATTCTCCTATTTAAGATGCTTTACACACTGAGGCAGCAGTAGCATTTCATTGGGGGGACCAACTAGGTTGCATTAACCTTCCTATCTATCAGTTATAACTTGTACATTGTGGGAATTTGTTTTTTTTAGCCTTTCGCACAATAACTGCTTAGGAGCCACAGGATCCCTTGGTTTACTATATTTAAACGCAAATGGTAAATGGACTCCACCTTTAAGGGGCGACTGTGGCTCAGTTGGTAGAGCGGGTCGGCTGATGATCAAAGGGTTGGAGGTTCGATCCTCGCCCTGCCACCTGTGTCATAGTTGTTGTGTCCTTGGGCAAGACACTTCACCCACCTTGCCTCGTGTGAATGTCGATAGTTAGCCTGCTATCGGTATATGAATGTGTGTGTAAATGGGAACAGGTCTCCCTTGCAAAAGAGTCTTCGGACTCAATGGGATTTACCTGTATAAATAAAGGTTAAAAAAATAAATATATATATAGCGCTTCTCCCTGGTTTTTCACAGACTCAAAGCGCTTTACATTGTTTTGTTCACATTCACCCAATCACACACACATTCATACACCGATAGCAGCAGCAGCAGCTACCACGCAGGGTGCAAGCTAACTATCGGGAGACATTTAACGGTTCAGTGTCTCTTTGCCTGTAGGGACACTTGGACATGTGGCGGGGAGACGGGGGATCCAACCAATGTTATGGTTGGTTAGCACAGTGGTTTTGCATAGTCGACGTGCTATTACAAATGTTAAAAAACAATAGCAGTCATTGGCTGTCAAAATGAGTATGAGTAGGACGCTAGTGGGGCTTTTCGAACAACGCCATTGTATCAAAAGGAATTATTTCTCACCAAGGCCAAGCTATAAACACACCACTGACATTCTTTCATTGAGCTGTTCAGAGAATTTCAGTTTCACACACACACACACACACACACACACACACACACACACATTGTTTTGTACACATTCACCCAATCACAAACACATTTATACACCGATAGCAGCAGCAAGCTAACTATCGGGAGACATTTAGGGTTCAGTGTCTCTTTGCCCATGGACACTTGGATCGATAGGTTACTTTTCCTACTCAACCGCCCCACAATGCATTGTGTCTTTTCAAACGACATGGAAGTTTTTTTTTTTTTTATTTCTTTATTGCTTCTGTTTACTTCAGTGTAAACGGTCCGACGAACCTCGTTAAATATACAGTATGGAGTATGCACATGTTGAGTATATAGGAGGGAGGACACGTTAGTAGGGATTTTCGAACACACTTGTTTCAAAAGGAATTCCTTCTCGGCAAGACTCTAGCTCCTCTGATTATGTTTTCACCATGTTGCAGTTTCTACCGAGATACCCACAACAGTCGCTGCCACCACTATGGCCTATATTAGTGAGTATATGCCAGTTGTGTGCATAGTGCAGTATGCAGTGTGCAGTGTGTGTCTCTCTACCTTTGCCTGTCTCACACGCTTGGCCTTTTAAAGATTAGTGTAGATGTACGTTTGGGTGCGGCTCACAATAACTCATAGATAAAGAGTGGAGTCAGTGATTCTGGAGAACGCTTGTTGTCAAAATCACTTTTTTTTTTTTTTGTCAGAATCAGTGAATATCTCCTCACGATCCGCTACCTGTCCGTACTGTGTGTGCGCTGAAAAAAAAACTGGTGTTAATACACAGCCTAGGCTCTGTAAACGTGAGGAGATATTCTCTGATTTTAAACCAAAAGTGATTTTTGACAACAAGCGTTTTTTTTTCCAGAACCGCTGACTCCACCCTTTTTAAGCAACAGCAAAATGAGTTCAGCTTTGCTAACAGTATTGAGTTATCGTTAGATTTTGATCGTACTAACATGTGTCAAAGTCTTGAAGGTTTGCCTCTCTAACCACGTGATTCTAGAGTGTGACAAAATTAACTCAATGTGTCTTAAGAATGGTCTGTTAAAGCTGGGGTGTAGGATTTGAGGAGAAAATGGCAGTTGGGATAGAGATTCGAATCCAAATACCTCAACCGCTCCACTTGTTCTCTTTGGTCCCTCCCCTATGGTCCCTCCCTGACACGCTCTACACCAACAACGTTGTGCCAAAGTGAATGGACAGTCCCAACAGCCAATAAGAACAGAGAATCGGAGCCTCGCTCTGATTGGTCAAAGTGTACAGCTCATGTTAACTTAGACCAATCAGAAATCACATCACCCCAGCTTTAAGATTAGTCAGTGAAGATTAGTCTGATTGTGGTGCGATTAATTTGAATGGCAGTAGTTAGACGTGACGTATGATGTGTGTGTTGAACCGGTAATTTCTACGCTAACGCTGAGTGCTATTTTTTAACAACACTAGAATCGTACTAACGTTTTGATCGTGATGTTAGTTGATCGATTGTAGACTTTTGACAATTTGATTGCACACAATGTTCATGGCATGGGCATTGAGTGATATTTGGCTATTATGGCTTGTTGTTGTTTTTTTCATATGGAATTTACTGTTATAACCATTTTTTGACAGATAGACAGACAGACAGACATACAGACAGACAGACAGACACACAGACAGACACACTGACAGACAGACAGACAGACAGACACACACACACACACACAGACAGACAGACAGACAGACACACAGACAGACACACAGACAGACACACACACACAGACAGACAGACAGACACACAGACAGACAGACAGACAGACACACAGACAGACAGACAGATAGAGCATTTATTGAGGAGTTGGTTCAATATAAAATAATGTATTCTATTTGCTGCAGTTATGAGCCCTGAGCAAAAATATCCAGGAATTACTCAGCGCATAAAACCTTACTCATATTTCATCATTGTTTTGTGCAAATATAGCCACTAAAATTATAACCAATTTCACCTTTTAAACAACTAACCCATCTGACTTTTTTTATTGCTTTCAATCAGGGTTCACAAAATCCCTACTGCAACATTTGTGGTAACAGTGTGCAGTGTGTAAACAACAATAATTTGTGTGATTTGTATGACGTCACTGGAAAAAATTGTCTAAATGTGTGTGTGTGTGTTCCTTTTAAATGAAAATCCT
Organism: Hyperoplus immaculatus; assembly: GCA_949357725.1. Classification (NCBI taxonomy): domain Eukaryota; kingdom Metazoa; phylum Chordata; class Actinopteri; order Uranoscopiformes; family Ammodytidae; genus Hyperoplus; species Hyperoplus immaculatus. Next base: position 2,758,830 of record OX442362.1, read on the forward strand.
TATGTACTGTTTAGTGACTGTATTTGAAGTCATTTGAAGTGCCCTAACCCTAACTATCCTAACTAAATCTCTCCTTTTGAAATACTGTTAACTACATTTGGTTAGCCTCATATAGCATATTTGCCTAAACCATATTTACTCTACTCTACTTTTACTCTACATCTACTCTATTCTACATCTACATCTACTCTATTCTACATCTACTCTACTCTACATCTACTTTTCGTTAGCATAATAGCATAATTGCCTAAGTCATATTTTAAGGGTTATAGAGCAGGGTAAAGTAGATGTAGAATAGATGTAGAATAGAGTAAAAATCAAGTAAATAAGATTTAGGCAATTATGCAATGAGGCTAACGATTTGTGAGTTCCATCTTGTCCTAAATGTGTATATACTCCGACAACTGTGTCCCGCGAGTGCAAATCCTAAAATGTCTATAGTCTATGGGCTAAGGAAACAACTCAACTTGATACAACATCGTTGTCTATCCAAATGTGTCAGTGACGGTGTGTGTATCATATATTTTGTTGATTTGCTTTGTTTATTTTCAAAGGTGAAGGATTATCTCTGCTTTTTTTCATTCAGAACTAAAAAAAAAATTACCTAGATTGTTGTATCTTTAATTTGTCTTTAAAGGTGCAGTGTGTAGAATTTGTTGGCATTTTACACTACAGACCTGGTAGAGTTTCTAGAACTTTCCCCACTAGATGCCCGTCAATATATTCCGATATTACACACTGCACCTTTAAAGGCAGTGATGGTGTTGACAGCTGACCGTAGCTCAAATTCACATTGGACGTTAATGTTGCAAAAATTTAGAATTATACGAGGAAAAGCAGTTGATTATCTTGGATGCATGAGGCAATTCTGGGTGGACAGTTTTGGCTTTAACTTAAATGTATATCTGTATCTATATCTGAAAATCGTTTGTACAGCTCTGGAAAAAATGAAGAGACCAGTCTGGATTTTTCTTCAATCTTCATCTCTACATTACTTATTGAAAAATGCTCTTAATGACAATATTTGTATTGTGAATTTGGTAGAAATGTTGTCAGTAGTTTATAGAATAAAACCAAAATGTTCATTCTACTCAAACATATGCCTATAAATAGTAAAACAAGAGACACTGAACATTTGGAGTGGTCTCTTAATGTTTTCCAGAGCTGTATATTAACATTATTCTAGATTTCTCCGAAAGCCAAAACTTAAAGTCTATAACTGCTTCATGTGTCCAGCAAAATGTCTGTTTTGTCAATATATATATTTATATATTCAAAACAAAATGTGCTTCTGTTTTTATCCATATCCATCTGTTTTCCTTTATTTTGTTGTGTTCCTCCTTTCGTGTAATTTGTCATTAACATTTTTTGTTCCATTTGTTTAAATCCGTTGACAATGTTTTTCATCGTTTCCAAATTGTTTTGTGTTTCCCATTTTGAACCCCCTTCCCCCTCCCCACCCCCCAACCTACTTCCTCCTTTTTCTTCTGTTCACCCCTTTCAACCAATCACGTGCGTCCGTGCACATCATGTGACTTTGTCATGTGGTTCTTGCATGGTGCTGATGACATCGTCTCCGCTGCGCCAACAGAAGGTAACTTGTTTATTTGAGTTTTTAAGATCATAAAAGATCACCGTTACAGTCATCTAGAAGGCATTGTTTGTCAAATAGAAATATTCACAGGCCAGACAAAAATACCCTTTCAAATCCCTCTACTGCTAGGCCATTCTGTTAATATGGTAAAATGGTAACATGGTAAATGGACTTGACTTATATAGCGCTTTTTAGACAATTTTTCTCAGCCCCAAAGTGCTTTATATTCCTTACCACATTCACCCATTCACACACACACTCACACACCGATCCATAAGGCATTTTGTCAAATAAAAATATCCACAGACCAGACATGAATATATTTTCAAATCCATCTCTGCCTTGAGGCCATTCTGTTAATGTGCAGAAGATGTTTGGTAAAGATGCAATTTATCACTACAGGTTTTTATCACCTCCATCCATCTTAAGACTTTGCTTCCTTAGAAAGTTACACTATGATATTTATTTTTATTTTTTTTTAATTGCAGGCATAAATTAATAATTCTATTCTATCCTCTGAGTGCCTTGTTAAAAATGCATTAATTTGAGTTGAATTCAAAAGTACCACTGATTGCAATCTGCATCCCACACACTCTAAAACTTTTTCTTATTTTTTTCCTCAAATGATCTACACAGTATCAGCAGCCCATTTAACGGCAGCATGCAAGATTAGGCTACTCCCTTTCCCCTGTTTGCATCTATTATTTATACTTCTTCTGCATTTTCCCAAAGAAATGTCGGTCGTGTCTGTGACTGTCAGCATGTGTCTGCGGTTGTCTTTCTCATGTCTCCTCTGTACTGTTCTCTGTAATGCTTTTAATTTGCTATGTGCAACATTACTAACACAATACATTGAAGTTGGGGTTTTTGATTCATAAAAAAATTAAAAACTTTTTGTTATTCAGTGGTGGTAGGATGTCCTAAGGGAAAGAGGAGCCAACCAGTAAACCATGAGGTCTCCATGGTTGGATCTCCCCGGCACCGGACAGGAGGGTGTTAGTAGTAAAACTAGTGGTGGTTGAAGTTACTTAAAAGAGGATTGGGTGATGTGACAATAAACCATTTTATTTTATCATAATCTCAGAAGAAATTTTAAAAAAAAATGGTCTGGATTCTGAGTTGAATTTTTTTTTTTTTTTTTTTTACTTTTGCTACGTCTAAGAAACAGAATAGCATGAAACTGTTGCTAGTAATCCGCCTTAAATATTGTATCAGATGGAACTTTGAATTTAGAATTTCCTCTATCTAGCCGACAGCATGTGTTTCAATAACCAAATTTTCTCTAATTCTATTCCCAAATTTCTAATAATTTTCTCTCAATGTACGCTGGAAGATGAGTGACAATGCTGCATTAAGTTTGGACTACAAGTGTCCCCATAGCAACGCCTACAATTTCCAGCCTGCACGGAGAAGCTTTTCAATTCATTCTAACCACCAACTTTCTCTGTTTCTAGCTTCAACCAAAAATCACTCACACTCATACACGCACGCACGCACGCACGCACGCACGCACTCACTCACTCACTCTCTCACCCACTCACTCACTCACACACACACCCTTCCCCCCCACATACACACACACACAAAATCAAAAAACCTAACCCAGAATGATGCTAGTGAATAACAATGCTGAATGTATGTGCTAATGTCTACATGCTACATGCTACTTGTTGCTAACTAACCCTGTTTGATTCACTTACAGCATCCGCCATATTTCTAACTCCTTTTCTAGTTGAATGCAGTTTTCAGACATAATAATGAATGATAATGGGTTGGATTTATATAGCGCTTTTCTAGGCACTCAAAGCGCTTTACAGGGTTCCAGGTTCTCCATTCATTCACACACACACACACACACACACACACACACACACACAGTCATAGAAAGTGCACTAAGAAGAAAAAGTGCACTAAGAAGAAAAAGTGCCTTATTGCATATTCATTTAAAGGTGTAGTCAGTGATTCTGGAGAACGCTTGTTGTCAAAATCACTTTTTTGTCAAAATCAGTGAATATCTCCTCATGATCCGCTCGCTACCTGTCCGTACTGTGTGTGCGCTGAAAATAAATCTCGGTGTTAATTCACAGCGTAGGCTCTGTAAACTTGTATGTAAAACAAAGTGGGCACACCTTATAACGGGCAGCAACATGCCCGTTTACAGAGCCTAGGCTGTGTATTAACACTGGTGTATTTTTTTCAGTGCACATACAAGTACAGACAGGTAGCAGATGGTGAGGAGATATTCACCGATTTCGACGAAAAATTGATTTTGACAACAATAATTCTCCAGAATCACTGACTACACCTTTAAATTAGTACTATGACAGCCACTGAAATGTTAAAATGAATTATTTTTCTGTGTCCCTGTATGAAATGTCATGTTCCCCCCTCCACCGTACTAAATCACTGACCAGCAAAGGCATGTGTTGAAAAAACTGCATCATGTTAGATTCTACGAGATGTAATTATATTTGCTGTCCTGTCACACACACACACACACACA
>OX442362.1:2768325-2828325 GCA_949357725.1 Hyperoplus immaculatus
ATCATCCAATGTGTTATGTGAGGGGTAAAGGGGGTTTTACAGTCATATTATCCAATCTATTTTTTGTGACATCTATTGCAGTATGTCCGTCCTGAGAGAGGGATCCCTTACTCTGTCGACTCTCCCTGAGATTTCTTAAATTTATTTTTTTTTAATCCCGGTAAAGGGTTTTTACTGGGAGTTTTTTCTCAGCCGAGCTAAGGGTGTAAGGGCAGGGTGTCATATTGTATCATATTGTATGCAATGTAAAGACCACTGAGACAAATGTATTTGTGCTTTTGGGCTATACAAATAAAACTGATTTGATTTTGATTTCAATATTAAATGTCATGTAATGCAGGTGTCAATACACACATGTATAATATGACAGCATATACACAACCAAGGCAGTAGACAAGATTTTATTTAAATATATAAGTCAAAAATGGCAATAATAGGGGTTTACAGGGCTGTGTTTCGAAAAGCCATACTACCGTCCTACTCATACTACTTTTGACGGCGATTTGAGTTTGTCGTGGTTGTGTATGCAAGTTTGTGTAGAGGAGAAATGCCCGGATGAGTACTAACTTGCAGGAAGATTTTGTGTATGGATTGATAGGTTGTTTTTACTACTCAACCGTGTGTGTGTGTGTGTGTGTGAGCAGATAAATATCAGTGCACACACACACACACACACACACACGTAATCTAATGAATGAATCTATCGTACATTAGAGAAAGCTCACAAACAGCTCCTGGCATTGTAGAAAGTCCTAGAGGTGTTATAAATCAAACTGTGTCCCTGGTTTTATTGCTCTGGGTGTGTGTGTGTGTGTGTGTGTGTGTCTGCTATATTCAAGAGGCACATTTCAATTCGGCAGCAGCAGACCCCACGTCCTAAATGTGCTAATGATTTGAGTGATGGCAGGGAATAATCCACCAACACACACACACACACAGAGGCAGACGGCAAATTAGACATGTAAATGCTGACCTTTAGCAATGGCATTTGGAATGAGGTGTCAGAAGTGATCTAGCCTCTCTCGCTCGCTGGCTGTCACCTTTAAGCCACGGCCCGAGCACATGTGTGTGTCTTCGGCCTAATTCTGCACACACACACACACGCACACACACACACACTCTAAATAAATAAACGGCCTAATTATACTGGTTCTGTCTGTTCTTATGTCTGTCCTTGGTTAACCTTGAACACTGTGATTTTCATGTCATGTATTTTCAAACAAAACTATGTCACATACAAGTGAAACTATTCAAAGGTGGAGTCCGCGAGTCTTCGTTTGATGGTGTAGAAGAATATTTCTCAATCCATTTGTTTGATGTCCATGACGACCATATTGTAAATGATCTTGCCGTTAACACAATGACAATTTGAACTGGGGTACTGGCCCTAAAACTATATTCATAATTCAGTGGAAACATTTAGTCAAAAATATTCAAATTCAAAACCTGGTAATTCACAACCAAAACCTGTTTAAAACTTAGAAGAATTATTTAATTTTAATTAATTTTTCGGAGCCAAAGATTCAATACAGATGTCCTTGAAAATAGTTGAAAAATATCACGATATGTATTACCAAAGCGATTTTTGTTACCCTTACCCTTATGGGGTGACTGGCTGAGGTGGTACAGCGGGTCGGCTAATGATCAAAGCTGGCGGTTCGATCTCCGCCCTGCCACTTGTGTCATGGTTGTTGTGTCCTTGGGCAAGACACTTCACCCACCTTGCCTCGTGCGATTGTCGATAGTTAGCCTGCTATCGGTGTATGAATGTGTGTGTGAATGGTATCGTGGGAATGGGAACAGGTCTCCCTTGTAAAAGAGTCGATCTAACACACCTATTGTCTCCCAACCCTTCCCCCTCCACCCAGGCGGGAAACCTTTCTAGTGCAAGCTGTCTGTTTTCTGTCTATTGATACTGTATATATTGCAGTATAAACTTTTTTAGCATAGCCCTAGAATCTAACACACTTTTTGTCTGTGTTTCTGTCTGTCCTTTATTAACCTTGAACACTGTGATTTTCATGTTATGTATTTTTAAAATAAAATGCTACCCTTCCCTTAATATCCAACACACTTATTGTCATCCCACCCCACCCTTCCCGCCTCCACCCTTTCTATCGGTGAGAAAACCTTCGAGTGCATCTTTCTTCTTCAAAATAACTATTTTTGGAGCTATAGATATCACGAAAATAGTGTAAAAAATCTCGATATACTGTCTATATTGCAGTATACCAAATATATGACACACTTATTCTTTTTTTTTTATCTCTAGGTGAGAAACCGTTCGAGTGCAAGCTGTGCCACCAGCGGTCCCGCGACTACTCCGCCATGATCAAGCACCTGCGCACGCACAACGGGGCGTCCCCTTACCAGTGCACCATCTGCCTGGAGTACTGCCCCTCCCTCTCCTCCATGCAGAAACACATGAAGAACCACAAGCCAGAAGATGTGCCCCCCGACTGGCGCATCGAGAAGACCTACCTGTATCTCTGCTATGTCTAGTTTGGGGGGAAAAAAAGGAAATAGAAGAGAAGAGAAGTTCCGGAATAGAAGGCTGAGAAAAGAAGAGAATGGATGGATGGAGTTTTTTTTGGGGGGTGGTCCCGGAATAGAAGGCTAGAATAGAAAAGGAGAGAAGGGGGGTTTGTAGGGTGTTCTGGAATAGAAGGCTAGGAAGAGAAGAGAGTTTTCGGGGTTCCGGAATAGTGGGGTGAGAAGAGAAAGGGGGAGATTTCGTTTCAGAGGGTGGTTGGTAGTGTGGTAGGGTTTTTTTTTTTTTTGGAAAGTTTAGGGGAATGTATTGAGGGGATTTTTTGGCGGGAATTGGTGAAGTGTTGGCTATCGTGGAATGTCAACCGCAAGAGACACGGAAGCGAAGATTTTTTTATTTTTTGTTTTTTTTCTTGAAATGCAAAAATGTTGGAGGTGGGAGGTTGGAGGTGTCAGTGACCAATCTTGGGTTAGAAAGGAGTTTGTGTTGAGTTGAAGATGGGACTAAAAAGTGCTGAGAAGGAAGCGAAAGACTTTTTTTGGGGGAAGAGTATTGGAGATAATTTGGAGAGATTTTTTCTTCTCCAACATCGTTCGGATTCACCGGGTCATTCACTACACATCTGCAACTGTTGTGGTATTGTTTTGTTTTGTTTTGTTTTGTCGTAAAGCGAGCAAAACTGCTGCAAAGAGAGTGACTTTTTTTTTTTTCAGATGTGAGGAGATGCAAGATTCTCAAGGGCTATCTGAGACCTATTCTATAAAGTCTTGCCATTTTGAAATATCGAACCCGTCACTCCATTTTTTGAATTTGTTTTCAGTTTGTGTTAATTCTAAGCGCCCCCTTTGGACAAAAGTGGTAATGTTTTTTACTACACCAGCTGTTGTTCCTGGGTGAGCTATACCCATGACCAAGGGAAAGATTGGGATTTTTAGTTTTTTTTTTCTACGTTGGCTTGTTCACATGTTTTGAATCACATGAAAAATGTGAATATAATTTTAGGCCACCCTTTCCAATATATCATTACGTAATGGCTAAAATCCTTCAAAATAGGGTGGTTACGGACGTCAAACAAAGCCACATTTTTTAACACCATTAAACCAACTGATTAAAAGGAACGCATGCTCCAATTTTTAGTTTTTTGGAAGAGGATGGCCTAAATCCTAAATCTGTTTTGCAACCTCCCGAGTCCCGACATTTTCCTGCAAGCACAAAGTCTTCCCAAATCTTCACAGAAATCTGCCATGAATGAGATGTTTCTTTCAAAATGTAGAGTGATAGATAGATAGCCCTTTGAGAATCAACATAGTAGCGCAGCCAGTGGGCGCTTTGTATGCAGTACAAGATTAAATGGTTGCGATGAATTAATTGAATCGGAGCACTAAACCATTTGCAAACCCTAGCAGTATCTGTTTTGGTTGTGTGTGTGTGTGTGTGTGTGCATGGAATTTTTTTGGGGAGAATTATAAATTATAATCTCCACAATTTCATCTCAGTATAGTCTTCCTTTTGGGTTCGAAGTTCAAGTCACCACCAATGGCTAATACAGTATGCATCACTTTTTCACCCTATACATATATATTTTTTTTTTAAGCGCATTAAATCATATTTTATTAAGGCTTAATTGCACCGGTAAAGAAAGCAACGACAACAGTCTCTGTTTGACATCTGCAAATGATATATATTTTTTTGTCATTGAAAATCATAACTCGCTTTATAAAACAGTATTCAACATTACTCAAAATCCAGCCTATACACACTTTACTCAATAGCAATAGATAACTTGGTTGTTTGCGTATTAATTATCCGTGTACACATTCAAGATGTCTTTTTCATTTCTCACAATGTAATACACAAACTGACACTTACAGCTCCGGGAAAAAAATTAAGAGAACCAGTCTGGATTTTTCTTAAATCTTCATCTCTACATAACGTATTGAAAAAGCTCGAAAAATGCATTGGAATTTGGTAGAAATGTTGTCAGTAGTTTATATTATAAAACCAAAATGTTCATTCTACTCAAACATATGCCTAAAAAAAAATTGTAAAACGAGAGACACTGAACATTTGGAGTGGTCTCTTCATTTTTTTCCAGAGCTGTATACAAACAATAACTAAACGGATCCATCTATTCAATACAGTTATGGAAAGCGAAAAAATGGGAAAAATAGTGGTGATTTTTTTTGTCGTGGGAGTCCCTGTTTGACTTGAATGTTTAAGTAGTAGGGCTGGGAATGCCTTAGCTAACACACCTTAGCTGTCTAGGGTTGTGTGGCAGGTTGAAATATTATACAAGGCATCGAAACGTGAATGTGAACGATTGCTGAGAGCCCGGGGTGTTTTGTGTGTTCAGCGTCGAGATACACACTAGCAGGTTGATGCTGCTTGTCAATGGAGTCAGAAGATTATAATTCCTACCTTTTAAAGTTCTTACTACTCAAAATCTTTTTTTCGATCCGATATAAAATGGTTTATCTCAAACGCAAGCTTACACATTAGCATCAAGCTAGATAGCTACAGTAGCTGGCGCAAGAAACCTCAAATTCACTCCATTTTAGTCGATTTTTTGTCACTTTTTTAAAACAGAAAATGGCGGAAAAAAAACTTTTGTGCATCCCTAAACAACTATTAGGCCTACATTACTTTTTTAAACAGGAATTTGGGCAAACAAATCTTCTGACGTCTCTGAGATGCAGCATTGTATCCTGTGTGTATTATGGGTTGAACCGTGAGGCTTAATGGAGCATCACTGCATGTCATAGCGTTACCAGGGCGATTATAACATATCACTTGTCCAAAATGGTCGGTGTTAAAAAATGAATAAATAAGTGAATTAATAAATAAATAAAGGGTTTGAATCACTGATATGACGAGACTGGGGTTAGCAGGTTGGGGGGCGACCAGTTAAAGCTGGGGTATATGATTTCCGATTGGTCAAAGTTAACATGAGCTGACAATTTGACCAATCAGAGCGAGGCTCCGATTCTCTGTTCTTATTGGCTGTTGGGACTGTCCATTCACTTTGGCACGACTTTGTTGGTGAAGAGCGTGTCAGGGAGGGGCCATAGGGGAGGGACCAAAGAGAACAAGTAGAGCGGTTGAGGTATGTCAACTGCCATTTTCTCCCCAAATCAAATACCCCAGCTTTAAGACGCGAGAATAAATTTAAATCAACTATTTTTTTTCTCTGTGGTTTTTGTCCCTTTTCGCGCTTTGTCGTAATACATGCTCATCTCCTGCCGTTGTTGTTGTTTTTGTTTATTATTGACTTTGAGTTTGATCTCAAAACACTGTAAAAAAATAAAAAATATTAAGAAAATTCTAAATTTTACGGGCAATTTGCTGGACAAGATTTTTTAATTTTTTTGTTTGTTTTGAGGCTAAAACTAAAAATCTTAAGTTTAAAGGAAAACTGCCAACATTTTAACCGATTCAATATCTTTTGTTGAGATAACTTATCATTCATATGTAATGAAAATGTATCTTTAACATGTATGAAAACTTAAAGAATTTCAAACAATAACAGTTATAGTTCTCTGTCATACAGATAAACAAAATCTAGTTCCAAAAAAATTCCCTTGAGATTATGAAATGTTCTTAATTTTTTCTTATTATTTTACTGTTAAAATCGTGCTTGAATTACCTCGTTTTGTGACCTCATGTTGCTTGTGTATTTTTAATTTCTTCCTTTACTATATATGTTGAAAAATATGCATTGCACACACGATGAAGCAATGTGTACGCAGAGAAAAATTAAGTGCCACGGTGAAGATTTCGAAGATTTTGTTTTATCGATTTTATTTTTTATTTCTAGCGTTGTTGTGTTTATCGTTTATGCATTATGTGTTATATACCAAACTTGGTATTATTAACCCCCGCTTGGTAATAAGCCGGAAAACGTTTGGTCATTTGTTTATTATAAAAGCTACCTCTAAGTTGTTTTCATTTTTTAATGGCAAAAAGCACATTTTATTGTGTGTGTGTTTTCTGTTGTTTTATTTTTGTTGCATATTTTTCATTGTTGCTACTTCATCTCATGCGATTTTATTTTTATTTTTAAAAGTTGATTTATGATTGTTTTTATTTGAAAGCAAAATGTACATAACAATAAGGGTGAGAGATATCGAACGTTAAGAGGTTGATAGGATATTGAAAAGTCATTCAAACGGTTGTTTATTGTCCTCTTCTAGCCCCCCCCCCCCCACACACCCCCCGTTTTAGCCTAGTGAGAACAGACTGATTTAGCGAGAACTTCAAATGTGTTTCTCTCATTTTTCTCAGTCTGGCCTTTCTGCAATCTCCATGGGGAGGAGCCTGGTTAAAAAATGCTCTATCCAATCAGGGCCCTGCGTTCTGACCTAAGGTTAGTCCCTCACAGTAGAAGGCAGCTTCTGATTGGTTCATGTAGTCGTCAATCTAGCTTCATGAGACCAGCCATATCTCACATTGAGCTTATACGTCGATCAATGTTGTCAGGGGCTGCCTTCCACTAACAGTCAGGAAGTGGAGAGGGTCCGGTCTGACTGGAGGCTAGATTGATGACTTCATGAACGAATCAGGGGCTGCCTTCCACTAACAGACACCCTACGGAGATTGGAGAAAGTCTAGACTGATAGAAATGAGTACAAACAAATGTAGATTTTGGCAAGATCAGACTGTTCTCACAAGGTTTTACCCTGCACCTCCGAACAGTGAAAAAAAAAAAAACGAAAATAGCAATTCTTGAAGCCTTAAGTGATGAGTTAAAAAATGAGGTTGTGGTTGAGTCAAGTGGAAGTACTTTTGCTTTGTTAAGAGGGTTTAAAAATAACGAGGATTTAAACTTGAAAATATGTGAATAGAAGTGTAGTTTTGTAATGTGAAAAAAACCCGGAAGGTTCACCAAGAAATGACAAAATGGTTAAAAAAATTAAAATAACGTTGAACCGCCACGAAGAGGTCATATCTGCAGCGATGCAAGAAGTGCGTTGGACAATTGGTTTAAAAAAAAAACTGCAATGTGGAATTCAAAAAAAAAAATATCAAAAAATTTAAAAAGAATAGTTAGAAATTGAGATTCTCGCTCTCTCTCTCGCTTGAGCATATTCCTGAACAAAAGCCGACAGAGGCGATTTGATATATAAAAATTGTGATATTTTTGTATTGAGTGTCAGTCCTTTTTCCATTTGTGGAGGGTTACAAAGCAGGGCACAAAATGTTTGTATTTTTTTTCTCTCTATTTCTCTGGGTGTGATCATTTTTGCCTTCTGCTCCTCTTTGATATTGTTGGACAAAAAAAAATAAGAAATTTAAACTGTGTGAAACATATTGTAATAATAAGTGTTGCTTTATTGGATGTCAAATTGCAATTGTAGGTGAAGGACTTACGAATCTTTATCCGCCACGATATTTTACGAGTGTGTGTGTGTGTGTGTGTGTGTGTGTGTATGTGACAAAATGTATTGAAAAAAAAAAAAACGGGAGAAAAAAAAAATATGGTGAAAATACGGAAGGGCAAAAGGACGCTGCCAAAACCGACCAATTAGTACTTTGTCATTCACAATTTTTCAATCAAACTTGACTGTCAGCATATTATTTTTGATGTTGTTTTTTGTATTTGAAAAAGAAAAAAGAATAAGAATGGATGGCAGGTCCCGGGCACTGTACAAATGTAAAAACTTTAGGAAAACTCACATTTTCAAGGTGATTGTTGCCTGATCTAGATTTTTTTTTGGTTTGTAGGCTTAAAGTAAAATTCCTAGTTGTAAGGAAAACTGGCTATATTTGAGCCAACTATTTATCTTTTGTTGAGATAACTAATCATTCATATGTAATGGGACTTCAAGTTTTTAAGTTCTACAAACTAAGAATTCCAAAAAAGTTAAAATTGTATCAACTTATTATTTTTTGTTCATAAAAATTTCTGACATTTTAACACCGTTTAGTGTTTAAATAAGCATTTTGACCGACCTGGTTTTGTCTGTTATTTGTATGACAGAGAAGTAGTTTGCACAACTGTTATTTTTTGAAATTCCTAGTATGTAGCACTCAAATTGTAAAGTTGTTATAAATAGGAAAGATTCATTGTCATTACAAATGAGTGATTAATTATCATCTCAACAAACAAAAAATAGTTGGCTCAAATTTCGGTAGTTTTCCTTCAAACAATTTTTTTTAAATTTTCGCCTCAAAACTAAAAAATCCAGTGAAGTTGAAAATTGCGTTGAAATTTTGACTATTCCTAACTTTTTTTTATTTTATCAGTGCGTGGTTTCTTTGCCATTCTATTCTCAAACACTGTGATCTGAGGGACAACTTTTTTCGCCCCTCGAAAAATAATATCCACCCGATGTAATAATATACCCACATCATGTCACACGTCTGAACCAGCCACAATGCAAAGACTCACGCAGTCACGTCAAATTCTTATCATTGTCCTATGAATGTTTTCTACTTTTCCGTGTGTGTGAAAGGGTGTGTGTAACTATGTGTGTGTGTGTCGAGTGTGTGTGTGTGTGTGTCGAGTGTGTGTGTGTATTAGTGGGAAAAATGCACTAATCAAGCTACAGATTACAAAATAAAATGATATTCTATGCCACTTTTTTTCTCTATGTTGGAAAAAAATATATATCTACATTGGCATCGTTAATAGTTCTTCCCTTTCAGTGTTCCTCCGATGTTTCTCTGTAACTATCTTTGTGCCTAAAAATGGAATTTGTTCAACAAAAGTATCCATCTACTATATCCAGCTTAGTTTTCTGTATTTTCAGAATAAGAAAAATAAAAAAATGGTGTCTCCAGTACCCTAGGGATGTCATGTCATGAAGCTCGAAAAATGACCAAAATAATTATAATTTTTCGTTTTATTTTGGAAAATTCCTGAATAGAGCAGGGCTATTTTCTTTTATGCTAAAACAGTAAATGCTATTGAAATAGCAACTGGGGTTTTGCATTCAAGTCCTTTCTTGTGTGATTGGCAACCAAAAGCATTTATTAACAAAGCAATTCATAGGGACATTTTTACTGGTGGGATCCAGACAAGGCATTTCGGGACAACATCTGTTCCATATAATTGATTAATTTTTTGAATTTTCTGCGAGTGAATTAAGCCTAAAAATCTGGGTCTCCACTGTATGGAAGAGTGTTAGGTCCACGGGAGAGAGAAAAAATAAAGAGAACCAAGTTTTTTTTTATTAGCATTATTATTAAGCGCTTCAAACAAATAGTCGAAATGTTTTGAGAAAAAAGACGACTTTGAAGACATTTTGCTTTTGAGTTGTTGATATCAGAATTTCGAATCTGTTGATATATTTCTGTACCGCAGTATTGAACTGTTCAGTTTATTTTAGACTGGATATATTTTGTATCTGCAATTCAACTTTTTTCTTCTCAGTGCATAATCATTTAAAAAATAATTTTATAACTGCAATTGTTTCACTCTCCCATGGCCCTTATAGGCTTCCGTACCTTTCAGATTTTCTCTAGAATTTTATTTTATTATTTTTTTAAATTGTTATCAGCATCAAGTTTGCTGACGACCAACTCCATAATGCTCTTGAAAAAATTATTATAAAAATTAAAAATCTCCATTTTTGGAAGGTTGGCACTATAGGGGTTAGCCCCCTTTTTGGTTTGTCTAAATTCAAGTTATTTTTTTATTATTATTTTTTTTTTTTTTCTTCAAAAAGTCATTTAATAAAATATGTTTAAAATTTGTCAAGAGAGATTAAATCATGGCATCCCTGGTAGCTGGCACCGTGTGTTTTGGTGGTGTGGTGTTTCTAGAAAAATCAAAAAGTAGCCATTTCATGCATTCAGTCAAGTGTTGCAAATGCATGTGTCATCCGAGGTCTAGACTTAAAAACTGTTTTTGAGTATAACAAAAAGCACCAACTAAGACATTGTATTTTTTTATATTTAGCACTGAGGACCAACTGCCCTTTTTGTCGGACCAAGCATAACAAAAGCTTTTTTTAATGTAACAAAAAAAAAGGCTTGTCTCTCTCTCTTTCTCTATCCCCCCTATCTCTCTCTCTTTCTTTCTCTCTCTCTCTGTATCTCCCTCCCTCTCTCTCTCTTTCTCTCTCCTACGTCGTTCCCTCGCTTTTCTGTGCTATACTTCTTGTTGTTGACATAGCACAAGTGCCAGTCAAATTTTTTCGCTCTGTGTATTAAGAAAAAAACGAATAGTGTTTTTTAATATGATTTGAATCGTTATAGTTTTTGTCTACCTCAGCGCCTGATCTTAGCCTAATCTTAGAAGGTGCCCAATTATTATTTTTTATTTTCTTTCAAGTTGTTTCTCTTGTTTATTGTTGTCTTATGGTCGTGTATATATTTTTTTTATTGTTAAAAAAAATTGCATTTGAGCTTTTGCAAAAAAGGTCCCATATGTCTTTTCCAGCGACTACGACGTGCTATAAGAAATTTTGTTGTTATTATTTTTTTCGTGGCCGTATGTTTTTTATTTTATTTTGTTGAAAATGTTCGTTGCCACCAATCTATAGCCACCAAGTCTGTTGATATAGAGGTTGTCCTTTTTATTTTTCTGTTTTTTTTTTGTTTTATTTTACATGTAGAATCAAGACGCCTCTCTTTGTAACATTTCAGTGTTCTCTGATGGAGTGTGAAAATAAAATAAAAATTAAAAATAAAAGATTTAATGCTGCAAGTTTTTGTCCTCCATGATTTTGTCACTAAAGTCAAGTTTTTTGCCTTTTTAATAATACAAAAATAATAAAAAAAAATCAGTGGCAGATCCGGATGCAAAGGAGGGTTAGGGGAGATGGACGAGCCCCCCTACTAACCTCCTAATCCTACTAACAGTAAAAAAAATGTTTTGCCTTTTTAGTAAAAAATTAAAAATCAGTTTAAAAAATAATCTGTTGGGGCCCCGTGAACATTGCGTCCCATCCGCTTTCATTGTAAAATCTCAAAATAATAATAAAAATCGAATTGTGATGTTCAGGTTGTTGTACTTTCAACGTAAGAAAAAAAAGAATTATTAAAAAAAAAAAAAATTGGACATTATTTTTGCTTCCTGAATTATTTTTTCAGTGACAGAAATATCCTACAAAAATTATATTATACAACACTTAAAAAATATCTTTAATATAATTGTTAAACGGTGTAATTGTGGGGTGTATTCCAATCTCTGAAGTAGCTCAGTCCAGTGAAACTAAAAAAACACCAAGAGGCTCAATATACACGCGGCGTATAATCTTTTATAGACCGTTTCATCCCTCAAAAGACTTGAATAATTAATAAAATAAATTACACTGAGGCACAAGAAGCTTAAAAAACATATTTGGGTTAGGGTTATGTTTCCACTAGCACAATGCAGGAGCACAATGCTTATTACTATTTATTTTTAAGCCTAAACAATGTTTGTAAGGGTATTAACCTCATTTAATTCCTTTTAAAATATTTGCAAAATGTAAGATAAAATAAAATGAAGTCTAGACAAAATATATTACAAAACTGTATGTGGAAATAGCAATAGAAAGAATAACTGTAGTGTTGTAATGTTGGCATTTTGCCTAAGAATAATCAATCAATCAATCAATAACCTTTATTTTCATTGGAAAGACACTGAGGACACTTTCCCTCATTTACAGTGACGACGAGCAGACACAATACACACAATCACAAGGATAACATATAATGAACAGAGCAAACAGAAATACAATAGGTTAAAAATCAATATATTAATTTAAATAAAGTAGGCCTATATAAAATACAAAAAAGAGCAAGAATAAAATAAGATTAAATACTAAATGAACAATGAATTCAGCTTAATGATGTTTAATGTCTAACGATAACTACTGCAGCGCTTCAAGCCCCACTGCCTTCTGTCTGTTCTCTCTCTCTCTCTCTCACACACACACACACACACTCTCGGTCCGTAGAGGTCATACAGTCCATTACTACATCATTACATATGCAGGGAGCGTACATTTCTACTGTCACACACACACACACAGACTGACACACACACACAGGCACAAACACACACACCATTGTCTCAATAACAGAAGCTCAACAAAGCCTGCTTAATTTCTATAAAAACAATGTTTTCCTAATAAGTAATAGGCTACTATTTGAATAAATCTATATCTATTTGATTGGTTGAAGGAATAATTTCTATTTCATATTATTTCTTAAATTTGAAAAAATTGTTTGATGAAATCAAGATAGTTTTGTATAGATTAAACATATTTAAATTAATTTAGTAAATTTCGTGGTCAATATTATATATTTTTTTTCCTTTTTTATCAAAGAAACAAAAACAGGAAATGAGCAAAAGAAAAAAGCTCTAATTTCAAATAGTTAAAACAATGACTTAACCCCAATTCCAAAAATGTCCCATTGTCCAATATTCATGCTAGTAACAGTACAAAGGTTAGCTCCCTTAAACCTGCAGTGTGTAGAATTTTGGGATTTTTTTTCATAGCAGACTTGGTAGAAAATAATTATAATATCCGTAAGTACTTTTAATTTAGTGCATAATAGCTGATTTTCTTTTTTAGAATTATTATTTTTTTCCCTTAGAAAGGGTCTCTAATATCTCCGTATTTCTCCATACCATGGACCAAGGCATGGGCGCCGCCATTTTGGAAGCGTCATAGTTGGAATGTCATCAGTTCTACAGAAGCACAGAATGGAACAGTTGGCCACACTGTGTCCATCAGAACTACCAGCTGGAATGTTCTTGAAGAATTTCTGTTGCTTCTCCGAACGGGAGCCATAGAGACCAACTGTTGTGATCTAGAATTGTACCACTTGATGATGTCATATTACACACTGCACCTTTAAGAGGGAAACTATCACCCAAGAACACCCACTTTTTTTGTTTTTTTTGCCACACAACAACAACAGGAAACTACCTTAAGCCTACGTCTCATTGTGAGTGGTATTGTTGCTTTGGCTCCCTGGGCCTTTGATCTTTATTTTGGGGTTTGAAATGAGGAAGGAAAAGGGAGAACGGGGCAGCGAGCAGACATTTAAAAAGCTTTTGTGTTTTTTAGACGGAGGGTTTCGGCTTTTGATCTTTGACCCAAATATCTCAGCGGATTCTTTAAGGTCAAACTGCCCTCTGTGCTTTAAGGGATTATCCTGGAGTCACTTGCTTTAGCCTCTTACATTTGGGGTTTAGGTTTAAGTCAGCTGACGTTCCTATAACTAGACCATGTGACTTTGAAAAGATAAAAATATTATTTAATACATTTAAGAATATACAATATATATTTTTTTTTCTATTTCACCTTCATTAATACCATACAATACAATACAATACAATACAAATGTTGCCAATATTGGGAATGCTTGCTGTGAATTCTTAGGTGGAAAAAAATAAAATGCTACCCTGGAATTTGGAGAGCAAGCTCCTTGTTTCTAGCGTCTGAAATTTAAGGTCAAGAATAAATTCTGTTGATTTGACTGACACCAAAGCATGTGGCTATTGAGAATTTATTTTTTTTATTTTATTGTTTTTTTTTGCTAAAATTGGGAGTGCTGCATATTCTTTTTAGGTGCACATTTCAAGTGATACCCTGGAATTTGGAGAGCAAGTTTTTCAGTTGTTGGAAGCTGTATTTCTGCCAAAACGTATATATTTAAATATATTACTGAAAAATACACTTAAAATAAATCCTTTTCTACCTCCCAAGGCTTAATCTTGCAGTATAGTCACTTCTAAATTGAATCTTGCTCCACAAAAAGCATTTGATTGATTTAAAAAAAAAAAACATATATATTTGGTGTAATGTTTGAATTGCCTTAATATGCACCAGAACATGTGCAAACGTTCTCGCAAACGGGGGATTTAGCACCATTTTCTGCTTCCCCAACCTTCCAAAACGCTTTCTGTCCAAATATACACAACTCAGACTCACTTCACTCATTTAAATCATGAAAAAATCAAAACCAACCTTTTCAACCAAACAAAAAAATTACATTTCCTGACTCCCACTCCAAACTTTGTATTCGTATTCAATATTTCATGTCAGAAACTTTGAGTATTTGTTTTGTATACATCCTTTCAATTATTATTATTTTCGTCTTGCTGAAGGGGGATACATTGTTCAAACATAAAAATAGAATCAAAACTGACCTATTTTTTAAGTCATTGTCATAGTTTTCAGTGACACTGTTGCAATGGTATAGCCTGGGAAAACCTCCAGTCCCTCACTGCTACTGAAAATGCTTTAGTCTATGCTGCCATCTTCTGGCTGCTAGGGTGAACTGCAAGAGTTAACTCATGCCCTGCGTTCTAATCCCCATACTTCCCTACTATTTAGTATGCCAGAAAAAATATTTAGGATGTCCCAATACATGCTCGTCAATTGCAGTATGCTGAAAATACACTATTACCCCACTAACTCCAATAGCATTTTGGAGTATTTGTCTTTATTTTTGATAATCACTCCCACCACTCAGTACCTTTAAAAACATGTTACAATCAGCTTTAAAAGAACAATGCAACTCTTTTTAACCTGATGCCTTTTATTTATTTTTAATTATTTATTTTTAGCTGTATGTATTAGCTTGTTTTTATATAGCCTGTTATGAAGTGTAATTTTAGCATTATAGTGTCAATTGTGGTGTACTTTGTTTGTTTGTGTGTGTGTGTGTGTGTGGCCTTGTGCAAATTCTGCAACTTCTTTTCTGCTGCCTGTCTTGGCCAGGACTCCCTGTGAGAAGAGTTACTGTAACTCAATGGGACCTTCCTGGTGAAATAAAGGTTAAATTAAATAAAATAAATAAATAATGAAAATAAATCTTGCATATCTGATTTTTTTTTTCTCTCCATGTGGCCCTAAAACTCTTCTGTGTGTAGTGTAGTAAAAAGAAATTACTACACAATCAGTATGTGATTTGGAACGCAGGGTTAGTAAAGTGAAGTTGGTTTGTAATACAGTGAGAGCAAAACTTTATTTTGCTATTTGTGGATATTATATGGATATTTAAACATTGAAAATCACAGAAGGAAAAGGAAAATATCAGCAGTTCATTCACACATTTCGACAATAGTCAAAATACAGCAGGAAAAAATATTCTTTTGTTCAAGCATTGGTCAATTTTGATATTTTAGTCGATTTTTCTTCCATAACATGTTTTTTTTTAAATAAATGAAAAACCCACAAATTTGACTTAACCTTAATTATATACACAAAAACATAAATTAAAACCGTTGAAAATACATAGGCTAATATTTCACAAATGCACAAACATTTTTAAGTTTTATTTTTTTAATTTCTTGGTTTCATGGGGGGCGGGGGGGAGGCCACTTCCATAATAATTACAATAGTTGTAATAACATATTTCATATTATTTTACAATGTATGCCATCGGTGTATGAGTGTGTGTGTGTACGTATATGTGTTCGCGCGCGCGTGTGTGTGAATGGGTGAATGTTGTAAGAAATGTAAAGCGCTTTGGGGCTGAGAAAATCATCTAAAAAGCGCTATATAAGTCAAGTCCATTTACCATATATTACCTCGTTAAAACATGGCTTTATTTCTTTCAATGTTATTTATTTACTTCTTTTTTAATTTTCTTGAATTATGGCTCACGGTAAAGATAAAAACACATATGGGCCATTGCTAGCAGCGTATACACATTTTACATGTATTTAAATATAATACCATATGCACTCCTTCTCTTAAATATTACATTTCATTCACAATTACATTTAATTTCAATAAAATAATAGGTGAAATATAATACAGTAAACTTTTCAACACCTCTGTTATTGTATAGAGGAGCTTGTTGAAACATTTAAGAACACCATATTCAACATTACATCAGTTTATGGACAGATTTTTACATAAGGTGAAATTTTGAAGTTAAACATTATATTTGATATTTATTTAAAGCTCTTACTTACAGACGTATGATTTACTATTACATGAAAATATACCAATAATATTCATTTTCTTAAAGGTGCCACGAGGAACTTTGAAATATTTCTGAAACAGTCTAATTTTTCCTCTGATGATCATTAATTACATGTAACAGCAAATGAGACCATCAGTGCAAAGAATGCTATCTTTATATAGTTTTTCTTAATGCCTTTGTCATGGGTATACGCTCACCCAGGAACTACAGCTGGTGTCGTAAAAACACTTTTGTCTAAAGGGGGCACAAGAATTAATGCAAACTGAAAGTTCCTCGGAGCACCTTTAAACAGTGTGAATATCTATATATCAAGAAATTCAACATTGAAGCCAAACTGACAGTCAACTTATATACTCTATATGTTATTTAAAACAGACTATCATACTCACACTAATATAAATTCTTTATTTATTCATTTATGTAAATACATATATTTTATACTCTAATATTACAACTTTGAAGTTAACTCACTGAGCCCTCTGTCTCCAATTGGTTTTCTTTAAGACCATCAATGCTGAATACATCTTGAAGTTTGACTTCTAAAGGCCTTTGTACACCGGGCGCGTTTTAGTTGTGCGATTAATTTGCGCGATATTAATAATCACCGAACGTATACAGAGTCAATACAAGCTTCCACACCAGCGCCGTGATTTTGCTTAGCGAAGCAGGGGCTTTTATTTTTTCGAACTGAGTTTCATTTTTCTAGGACGTCGCTTCCGATAGTGAGACACGTTTAAATTCACATTCCAAAATATTCGCTTTGCCCGATGTGCAACTGCCTTTAAGCCCCTGTAAACCCAAATCCACAAAATCCTTTTAACAATGCAATTTGGGAAGTTAGTTAGCTGCATGATAGTAGAGCATCTGAAAAGAGTTATAGGCATATTTATCCATCCAAATGAAAGATATTGTCATTAAAGTTTGATAAACTTTGATACATTTTGGTTTAGATGAGGTTATGGGCTATGCTCTGGTTCTTATGACACAATAAGTATTTTGAACCAATCACAGCAGTTCTCTACCCGAATGTTCTACATAAACAATGACTGTTGCCATGGAAGCCGATTGATAAGCCCAGACTAAAGGAAAGCTTTTCCTGTACCATTCATTTCAATGCAGTTACCTACTTTAATCGACTTTGCCACCCTGGACATAAAGCCAATAACTCTGGCCATTTTTAATCAAATACTCAACCTAATCAGCTCGTGTTTATACTGATATCATTAACTTTGATATCAATATTTGTACTATTTTTAGACCAACTTTTCCATAAGCTTTTAAGTTCTTCTTACTCACTGTATGATTTACCATTACATTTAAAATATCCCAATAACAATTCATTCATCCGATTTCAAGCCACTTGCCACACGGACCACAGTGTCCCTAGCGTAATACTGTACGCCACCACCGCAACCAAATAAACCCTGAAAAGTAGCACGTCTAGCACATAGCCTACTTGTAGCCATTCTTTAGCTATCTCCCTACAACGGTCTCTTTTCTCCAAGAAATGTCGAATTGCGGTAACTTCGTGAAGGATATTGTCCATTACTGGAGGTGTAGGGGGCTCTCGGGAGGGATGTAAGCCCAGGGACGGAGCCTCTCGGACAGGGTGAAGACCCAGGGGAGTGAGGGGGTCCCTGGAAGGGTGCAGGCCCAAACCGAGGAGACCCACGTCCCGCTCTTGGTGGGAGAGTCGGCGGCCGATATCACAGGTGTGGTGGATGGTGCACTGGGCTATGAAAGGAAAGGATGAGGATAAGGATTAGTTTACTTTCAAAAGGGTTTTAATCAAACGCTGACAGCACAATGCTATTTCAGATTTTTACAACCTCCACGAAAGGCTTTTTAAAATATTTTTATATTATTTGCTGGTTTTTATAATCTGCACGAAATTGCATGTGTCAAGCTCCTCAAATGTGAAGATGTTCTGGTTTTCCTTTTAATTATAGCCTGTAGTTTTTTTTTTTACAAAACCAAATAATCAATTTGGTGCACTGGGCTAAAGGATGAGACAAAGATAGGATTTAGTATTTTAATTTGGACATGTTTTTTAAATCTGTTCAAAGCCCTTTTATGACCACACAAATAAATGATTGTAATGGTGTATTTCTACAGTAGTGCATTTACAGCAGTGGAAGGACACAGGATAAAAATTTGCAATAAAAAGTGCTAATGCATAATTTAGACGCTATGGCAAATGCTACGGGCATTAGCCCCTTATTAAACACCAATGGATTGCCTTACCCAGGAAAAACAGCTGACGTAATAAAAAACACTACCGTTTTTATCCAAAGTGGGTGCAAGAATGAACAAAAATTGAAAGTCAGAGCAGCTTGAAGGGATATGAATAATGTCTCTAACATTGCCTTACCCGTGCCGTATTTGTTTGTGCCCTTGTAATGTTTTTTTGTCTTAATATCAAACTAGTAAAACTTGTCCAAGCTGTTTAGATCTACGTAACTGCTACATTATCAGCCCCTTATTTAAACACCAATGGTTGGCCTTGCCCATTGGTGTATTATTTCGGAAAGAGAGACAAAAAAAAACCAGTGTTTCCCCCAGCGCTTTATAGTTAAGGCGGCCGCCTTAGCAAAACCAGCCCCCCGCCTTGACTACTGACCGACCAAAAAAAAAATTAAATCTTTAATTTTTTTTATTTTTAGTGCTGCACAATTAATGTACTAGCAAGCGCGATGTGTGATTTTTCATGGTCAGAAATGCGCGAAAGGCCGTGATTTGCGGTAAATAAATGTGCACATATGTCTCCAAGCATTTCTCTCTGCTCAGACTATCAGCTGCTCTGTGTCGGGGGCTCTGCGCGCGCGACCGTGCCGCGCTGCGCGTGAATACAGCATGTACGCGGGAGAGTAAACGAGCAGCAGCAAACCGACATTTAACCGGTGGCGATAATAAACGCAGTTCGGTTCTATGGGGATATTTAGCTGAACAGAAAGAAGTGCTATGCAAAGCTAGACTAGTTTAAGACTCCACATCACCGTGGCAACACAACTTATCGGCTCATACAGCGCAGAGAAAAGTCTGATACATGCATGAGAGTGATGGCCCAGGCACCTTTCAGTAAGTTTACAGAAGTGCACACTGTAACTGTCTTTGAAATGCATTAGTCATTTTAAGGGGAAAACACATTGTATTATTTCAATAGTTGAATTATTTTTCAAACAGCATGCTAGTGTAGGCCAACAAGATTAATTTTTCTGAATTTTAAATGCTGCTTTATTTTTATGTTTTAAATTTGGAAATACATGTTCCAAAACAACCAATAACCTCTGCATTTAAAAAGAAATCAAGCAAGTAGGCTAATAATAACCATATATGAATTAATCGCATCACAGTATGCCTATTGTCCACAATAATCTCACAACAGCCCCCCCTCCAAAAAGCAACTTTAAAAAGCACTTTGATGTGCATACACATGTTAAGTGTATGGTCCATTATTTGTATTTAGTGTGTCTGCATGGTAGTGCACCAAAACAGTAGAATTTCTTTAATTGTATTTTTTTTGTCTGCATGTTTGCACAAAATGTGCACATAGCAAACAAAATTGCACAACTGTAAGGTCAGTGTCATTCAAATAAGCAGAACTATTTCTTTAGTGCGCATTGGCATCTTTGAGCAAAATACCCCCAAAATGTTCGCCGAGGCGCGTTGCGCTGCGCCTCCTGTACGGCTAGACAGTGACCACCTTGACTAAGACATTTCCTGGGGGAAACACTGAAAACTAAGCATTAACTTATCCCTTTAAAATGCCATTGCCTTACCGGTGCCGTAGTTGTTTGTGTCCTTGTAATGTTCTATGTCCGAAGCTTGAGAGGAGAGCCTGGAGCAGAGTTTGTGTTTCTGGTGGATACAGAATAGAACCGGAGCTCGTTCCAACACGAGGTACTTCAGCCAGTGAGGGACGGGCGGCTGCAGGTCCTGTTGATGCACCAGACGCACGATCAGCACCGTCTCAGTCAGGCTGATTACCAGCAGGGCCATGCACACCACGAAGTACACACCTAGAAGTAAAGAGTAGATACAGCACCGTTAAAATGAAATACAAAAATAGGAATTCTTTTTTTTCAAAGTGTAACTGCACCCTTTTACTTGTTTTTTTTTAGATAGAAGCTGAATTAAATGACTCTGTTGTTAAGGAACACATATATGCTTGTGTTAATATTAAAAAAATTGCAATATGTTAAATAGATAGATATTTTAGTTGTAATAATAATAATAATAATAATAATAATAATAATAATAATAATAATAATTGATAGGATTTATATATTTTTTTGAGGTTAAACTAAAATTATTAAGTTAAAAAAACCTGCCTAAATCTGAGAACACAAATTTTCCCTTTTATTTAATATGTATAAAAACATTTTAAATTTGAGTTCTACAGGGAGGCTGCAGGTCCTGTTTATACACCGTCTCTGTCAGGTTACCAGCAGGGCCATGCACACCACAAAATACACACCTAGGGAGAGGGCAAGATATGAGACAAGATTGGAAAAAATATTTTGAAAAATTTAAAATGACACTAGATTTTGTCGATAGATAGATTTCTGAGTTTTCTGCTTACTTTTTTTTTGTTCAGTAAGTTTTTCTGACAGCTTTAAAAGAGTTTAATGTTGCCATACACACCACGGAGTACACACCTAAGTAGAATGTTAGATCAGCCGTAACACTGTTAAAATGGAAAACTTAGAAAAACTAAAATGTTATAGTAAAACTGTCTTCACTACATTTTCAAGTTTTGAGGCTCGATCTGACTCATCTTTAAAAAATGGAAAATAGTAGGAGAGCATTAAATTTCAAACGGGACGAGCTGGAGGTGTTGGTCGTGTCGGTGGAAAAGGCGAAGAACATTTTGTTCGGGAAGTTAATTGTCACTGAGCGCCGAAAAAAAAAAAACGTTGACTAAGCAAAGATAGCAGACCCTCCGTCTAAAAAATTATTCCCCTAGAAAATCGGCTTCAATCACTGGTTCCACATGTTTGTGTTCAACGTCAAATATATATCCAATCTTTTTTAAATGACAGACACTTTAACATTGACTTAATACATGGTAGAGCCGTGTTGTTTAGGTCTGTATACTCCGTTTGCAACGATGCCTTGTATAACCGACTTGCCACCGGGCGGCTGCCGCTGAAAGTTTCGACACGGGGAAAGCTGAGCGGTTGGGAAAAATCTGCGTGCGTTCACGTGGGCAGCAACCGCTTCCTGGTCAAACCGCCGCGGCTGTACCGCGGTGGGAAAGGGCCTTAAAGCGGACCTATGATGCTTTTTGACTTTTATGACCTATAAACGTTGTTATGATGATTCATAGTCATGCTTAACCATACTAAATTATCAAATAATGACTTACATGCATTTCGACGTATTCCCTGCTGACCGTCTGGGGTGTCTGTGCAGAGCACTAAACACTATTCTAGCCAGTCGAGAAGTCACGTGTTCAAAGCGGTCTACCCTTCCGTAACTGTGTGACGTCGCATGTAACTTTGTGAAGTCACCACGCGGATGTTTCCATGTATGGTAATGCTGTCACTTCCCTGTTCGCGTCTGCCTCGCGCCCTTATAGGTCCATGCTCGCGCTTCCCGCCACTGAAAGTGTTCCGGAAAGAAGGTAACCAATCACAACGGAGTGGGGTTTGCAGGAGGGGGGGGGGGGGAGGGGAGCGGAGATGGCCGATCACAGGCGGAGGGAGCGGAGATTGCCGAAGCACACACACTCAAGTGTTGACAGGATGTGCTGGATCGCCAAAATAAGAGAAAGAGCTTCCCGAAAATCTACATAGTTTTTTGTGATGTGATTCGTGTCAGGTTGCTCTATAGCAGTGTAAAACAAGAAATTAAGACCAGAAAAGTAGTATAATAGGTCCTCTTTAAAGAATGTTAAAAAACCGGTGGCGGCTCATCCCCTGCTCCTTTCCTTACCCCTGCTGAGTGCCGCATTGTCAGGCTTCTAGACAAAGTCCACTATGAAGGTAAAAAAAGTCTAAAGGCTGCTTGTTTATTTCTTGTTATCTTTCTTCACACTTCAATTGCGCTCAGAGACTCTGTGGAGGAACTGGAGTGGCTGGAAACAATCCCAGATGACATGGAAGTCCCCACACTGTCTCATATGGAACTTCTGGATTTCCCTTCCAGACCATCAAGCGGTCTCAGTGACACTTCTGTGTGTTACTCTTCTAACTGGGACTCATGAGAAAGCGAGGATGGGAAGGAGGAAAATATGGCAGGATGGACTGAAGTGTGGAATTTGTTTGACTCTTTATTGGTTATTTGAACCAGGCGTCAGGACAGCGTGCTACTGTTTGTTTCAATGCCACCAGTAAAGAAAAAAATAATAATGAAGGGGGGATACGAGATGAGGTTGATGAGATGGTCTTCATTCCCCTCTCTCCTCCAAGCCCGTCACCCCATCCCAACAAGAAGACGATGTGACTCTCTCCCGAACTGGAATCACCCAGCTGATGACTCAAAATAAATCCAACCGGTGGCGAGGTTTAAAGAAATGCCTCAAACCAAAAGATCTAGATCCAGCCTGTTTCTGAGGATGAGATGAGAAGAGCGATAAACCGATCGACATCAGAGCAACAGTGACATTGCTCCGGATGTTCTCTTTTAGTAATATTTGTAATATTGGTAATAATGCTTTGGCAACACTGTTTGTACCACACATGTCATGCCAATAAAGCTTTTTGAATTGAATTGAGTGTGCCTGTTCTCCCAGTCCAATGGCCTTTAACAAAGTGAGCCCATAAGTACATTATGTGAGAGTGATACAGACAATCAAGAGAGTGTCAAAACATTTTGCAAGTGCAACTCCATCTCTGCTGAAGAGAATGTGTCTTCTTCGCTTTTAAAGCAAAAGTTGAGTCCGATCCTCAACCAACCACCTGTCCTGTTACTACAAAATAATAATTTAACATTTAAAATGAATGTGAAAAAAAATAAACTAAATGTGTATTGATATTGACCCAGCCCTACCTAACGATCTGAAATAACATTACAAAAGCAAAACATAGACTTTGTTATCGAGCAGTTCCAAGAAAAGGTCAAACATGGGCCAGAATACGTTTGTTGTGTCTGTCATAGATTATTGTTTGAAAATCAAGTTATTCAGTGTCCAAAAACCTCATTTTCAGATAAGAGCTCAGGTGTTGCTGCAGTAGCAGAGAAATGCATCACTTCTAAATACCTCCACGAATGCGATGATACATGCGATAAACATTGCACATTAAAGCACTCAATTGCGGGCAAACTGTGGATTTGCCATAATTGCGACGGTAAAATCCGGAAAGGAACTGTTCCTCAAGAGAGTGTAGCAAATAATATGGGGTTAGATCCTATTCCCGAGGAGCTTCGCAGACTGAACCGGCAGTGTTGCCAACTTAGCGATTTTTCAGCCCGCCTGGTGACTTTTTTTTTCTGTTGTTATTGGTGACTTTTTCGTATCACTTTTAACTCTTCTCAACGAGCAGCGGGAGCCTCCCTGGCCCCTCCCCCGTCCCAGAGCACTGACAGGTGGCCCGGTCCTCGCACAGCAGTCCCTCCCAGCTGCGGTCAGAGCAGGAGATACACACCTCTCTGCTCGTGTTCCGTTAGCATCCCTATTAGCAGTTGTAGTAGCAGCTTTTACCTTGTGACCTGTCCTGTTACAACAAAATAATAATTCAAATTTAAAAACAAATTAAAATAAAATGTTAATATTACATAATACACTATAATAGATCAATAAAATAAAATAAATTTGTATTGATATTGAAAAAAAATTAACGTCACCCAGTCCTACCTATGAATGTGAAAAATGAATGAGAAAAATAAAATTAAAAGTTAATAAAAGAAGTGTATTGGTATTGACCCAGCCCTACCTATGAGGGGTGTTCCTATGGCGGTTGCGGGCAGCGTATCGGACACTATGATGAGGAACACGGAGTAACCTAGCAGCAGTGTGATCTTAAAGGAGACACGCTCTCCGCTGTCCGGAGGAAGGTAGAAGCCCACAATGTCCATCACCATCAGGAAGATACTGGGCAGGAGAAGGTTCACTGTGTAGAACAATGGCCGCCGACGGATCACCACCTTTAGAAAGGGAGAAATTAGTTAAAGTCAAACAAGGCATGATTATAAATAAAATATTCAAAATGTAATAAATGTTCTAAATTTAATGAGAATTCTAAATGTAATAATAATTAATATAGCTATATTCTAAATGTAATTCTAAATATTCTGAATTTCCCGTTTAAATAAAAAATATTTAAGATACTGGGAAGAAGAAGGTTCACTGTGTAGAATCATGGCCGCCGACGGATCACCACCTTTAGATAGGGGGGATAGTATAAAGGTCAATATAGTTAGCTTAGCATAGCATAACATCAGGAGGGAAATGGGTTACGACCATGGACCTATAACGAAATGGAGTCAGCCCCGCCCCAGCGCACTTTTTATCTAGCACTGTAAGCTAGCAGTCGTAGACCAACCCTTCTTGGGCTAGCGGTTAAAACTGAAAATAAAACGGCTATTAAATACTTAAAGTGGCGTTTTGAAAAGAGAAAACTTTAATTTGATTAGTACATGGTGTATCAATAAGTATGAGCTTATGATTGATATCCAGAAAATGTTTGCGGAGACACATAACTGTTTCCTGGTTGTATTGGAGTGAACGGGGATATCTGCTTCTGGGCCGAATGGGAACGAATGGTCATTAAAAAAAAAAAAAATCTCCTCACATGGAACTTCATCTCAGCGTAGTAGTCGTCGTTGTCCACGCTGAAGATCTTGTAGTTGGACAGAATGTGGAGCAGTTCCCACTCGCCCTGGTTCATGAACACGCTCTTATCTTCCCTCAGCTCCTCCGGGCTGCGCATCAGCGTTATGTTGATATCGTCAACTGCACATCAAACACACACGGTCAGGTTTACTTTCAAAATGCATAAAAAAAAATGTTTAACCTGTGAAATTTTAAATTAGTCAAAGTCAAGTCCTTTATTGTCAGTTCTGATATATGTAAGAAATACATCGGAATCGAAATGGCATTTATCTCTGGCCCACAGTGCAGTTAGAACGATAAAATAAAAAAGATCAAATCAAACTTTATTTATATAGCACTTTTCATACACAGTTAAGGTAACACAAAGTGCTTTACAGTTGGCCTATATGAAAATAAAATAAGAGAACAGAACAAGTTAAAAAATATAAAGATAAACAATATTTACATAAGATAAATTCTAAATACTAAGTAGTGCGAAGGGATTAAAAGAAACTAGAGCTGGGACTATATAACAGTTAAGAAATATCACGAGAGGTACGAGGTTGCCGGCCCCAGTGTTTTTGTAGCTATGCTAACGTTAGTTTTATCTTAACCCTGTATGTCGCTCCCTTGTATTCAAACATGGGTATTTTTCAGACAGATAATTCTCCTTACGTTATTGACTAAGATAATGTCCAGTGTGTCACATTGAATTAGCTTTGTAGGTGTTGCTGGCTAGCTCTGATGTATTTTTTAGCAAGTCATGCTAGCTACCTAGATGATATGAACCGAGATTCTTGGAACAACAGCTTACAGCAACAAATTAAAATTAATACCATGATATCCTTTAACCAATTTAAACATACCATCTTGAATCTGCCAAACTCTGACTGTAACTGTTTTAATTAGGCTATGTTGTACTTTTACCAATTTAATTATATTTCTAGTCACTCTAAACCTCTGTCTAAAATGTTTCTCTTTACCAGCTTGTTGCGTATTTGTATTGTATATTGTGTTTGTATTGTTGTTTTTGTTTCTCAACATTTGTTTCTCGACATCATTGTAAATGAGGGTCACCCCTCAATGATATCTCGAGTATAAATAAAGGTTAAATAAAATAAAATAAATGTGGCTGCTGATCCCGGGCCAGAGTGAGTGTAAGGGCCAATCCCATTTCTCATTTTCACCCCTCCCCCTTGACCCGGGTAGGGGTTGACAATCTACCCCTACATAAAGAGACACCACTTCGACCTCGATGCGTCAGCGTCATCAATAATTTCCGGTTGCTTGACTACGTAAGCAGCGTGAAGTGTTTATACCGGCGATTCAACTGTTTTAAACCGCTATTAACGTATTCAAAGTTTATACATCAACTATGCCGTCTTCAGCAAATGTTGTGGCTATTTCTTGGGCTATGTTCATTTTTTCACAACCGATTTCTTCCAAACGGAGGCATATAAGAAGAAACATATGTGTTCATCGTATGGCTGTGATGGCTGCCAGTGTGAATCTGAGGATGAGCATGGACTTGAACCTCTCATCTCTACCCGGGAGATAGGATGCCAAACTGATGTGACCCTGCGAAGCCAGTCTGTGGGCACACAGCTATCAATGAGAACACTGTTGAAGACAAGGAGCCGAGGTATAAAGCTACTCATGCTTTTGTAGTTACATATCGTTAGCCTCATAGCATATTTGCCTAAATCATATTTACTCTACTCTACTTTTAATTTTCGTAAGCCTAATAGCCTAAGTCATGTTTTAAGGGTTATAGAGTAGGGTAAAGTAGATGTAGAGTAGAGTAAATATGTTTTAGAAAATTATGCTATGAGGCTAACGATATATCAGTAACTGCCTTTGGTGCTCTCTACATATTACTTTTTTTTTAGCTTATTAAATGTTTTATGCCTATTAATTAATTGATTATTTATTTGTGCAGCATGTCAAGTGAAGGTCTCAACTTTCTTCCATTGCTGTGGGCACTGATACTGTCAAGCCCAAGCCACGCCACACTTCAACACCCCAGAAAAAAGGTTGTTATGACTCGCCACCATCTTCCAATCCCACCTCAAGACCCATCAGTTTAATAAGGGGTGGAAATACATAAGCTTCGGCTTTTTGGACATAGACACTACATTTATTTTATAAATATTGTTTATGACACTTTATAATTATTGTTGTTTTGTGTTATGTGTATTTGTATGATGTGTCATACTGGCTTTTCTTATTTATTTATTTTGTTGTTGGAAATTAAGACAAAATGTAATCTTTTCTCCACTGCCTACCCCTAGATCACCCACCAACCCAAGACCTATCAACTTTACATTTTCCTTTTGTTTGTTTACTGTTGTGCTCCTGTGTAAAGCGCTTCGAGTGTGAGAAAAGCGCTATATAAATTAAATGTATTATTATTATCATCATTATTACTATAAGCGACTACATTTAGACTCTTCAGATGCACCATCATTTTTGGAGCTTGAAGATGCAACCGTCATGGACCCGGAAGATTCCACATTTCGTTAGAGCACAACAGATGTTGAGGACTCTACATTTGAAGAGTAAGTCATAAAAATGCTGTCTGTGTCAATCAGTCAGTCAGTCTGTTTGTTTGTTTGTTTTATTATTTGTCACATACGCGATGCATAGTGAAATTCTTGTGTACAAGTCCGGCTGCCATTCAACTATATAAAGTGCAAGATTTGATTATAATAATGATTGGGTGGTCACTGGATTGTCATTGAATGTTTACCTCTTATTCACATGTCCTAATGTATAATTGTTATGTCTTGTCTTTTTTCAACCTTCAAATCACGTCAAGACCGCCTGGCCATTACGGTAAGCATGGGACTATATGAAAATCACGATTATCCTGGATAAAATAATAGGAATTTACAATATACTGTAATATAGAAGAAAAAAAAAGAATACAAATTATTCTTCATAACTCTTCAGAACTTTCAATAAATGTGTATAAAACCCGGGTTCAAATCCGGCCCGGGTCAGTTGTTCTGCATGTCATTCCCCTCTCTACCCCACTTCAACTCTGTCTCTCCAAATATGTCTAAATATGCCTAAATTAATCTTTAAAATTTTAAAACATTAATAATGTCTTACTTGTGTGTATAATAACTTTTCACCTTTGACCTGCTTTAGTAACTTTTCCAAAAACATTTCAAGGTACTAATAAATTCGGTATACGATAATATTTAAGTTGCGGTAACCTTTTCGTATATAGGCATTTAAGATTAACGCAGGATTGTCTTACTTGTGTGTAGCCAGCTCTGGAAGGTGAGGCTGCATTTCTGGACATCAAAAGGGAAGTTGTAGATGTTGAGAGTGCAGGCGGTCACAACCTGAATCGGTTTATAGTTTCGTACCAGTCCGTCGTGTGTCACATAGACGTAAGGAATATCTGGAGACTTCCCCACATCCACACTGAAAAAAATCAACAATAATGTGTTGAGGAAATAATGACATAATACGGTAGATACAGTGCTGGAAAAAATTAAGAGACCACTCCAAATGTTTGGCATATCTCGTTTTACTATTTATAGGCATGTGTTGCATATGTTTGAGTAGAATGAACATTTTGGTTTTATACTATAAAATACTGACAACTTTTCTACCAAATTCCAATACATTTTTTGTCATCAAGAGCATTTTCAATAAGTAATGTAGAGATGAAAATTTAAAGAGGACCTATGATAATGATTTATAGTCATGTTTAACCATACTAGCTTATCAAATAATGACGTACATGCCTTTAGACGTATTCCCTGCTGACCGTCTGGGGTGGCTGTGCAGAGCACTAAACACTAGGGCAGCCAATCAAGAAATCACGTGTTCAAATCGGTTCAGAATTTCCGAATATTCTTGTCGTCACGAAAGCGGATGTTTCCATGTATGGTAATGCTGCTCAGGCAAGCTCGGGCCATGCCCCCACCTTCCTGCTCTCAAATCTCCCTGTGTGCTACTGAAAGTGTTCCGGAAGGAAAGTAACCAATCACAACGGAGTGGGTTTTGCAGGAGGGGGCGGAGAAGCACAAAGCCGCATGTGGAGCAGACTGCTGTGCTCACTCAACTGAGAGGAAGAGTTTCCTGAAAATCAACATGGTTTTTTGTGATGTGATTCGAGTCAGGTTGCTTTATAGCAGTTTTTAACAAGAAATTAAGATCAGAAAAGTAGTATAATAGGAGATCTTTAAGAAAAATCAAGACTGGTCTCTTAATTTTTTTCCGGAGCTGTAGGACCGTTTTGACTGAGCAGTACAGTCCGGTGTGGCACGGTACGTTTTTGGTTCCGGAATGTTAACCGACCATGGCCTTACCATGTAAATGCCAATAACTGTGGCATTTACGTAACAATAGTGACGTCAAAGCAGCTATGTAAAGTGTCGTGTCATGGTAGCAGTGGGGCACAGCCACAGCCCACCAATAAATTACATGAAGAGGAAATACGCCACACAATAAACAAAGAGCTGCGCCGAAAAAAATTCTATACCCAAACCTCTTCACTCTTTCCGAGATGATTAGAAACCGTGGTTTTTCTCTAGCACTTAAATGACTATTTTCAACCAATCAACGGACTGTAGTGTGTAGCTCCACCAGTTGGGACTGCTTCGTAGTGTGACTAAAAATAGTTGGGTACAGTATCGGGCACTCCGGTGGCGTAGTGGATATATTGTGTACCATGTTTGCTCTGGCCTTCGTTGCAGTGGTCACGGGTTCAAATCCGACCGGTGGACCTTTACTGCAAGTCATCCCCCCCCCCTCTCTCTCTCTCTCTCTGTCTCCCCATTTCAACTCTGTACTGTCAAACAAAGCTTGAAAAAGCCAAAAATGTATCTTAAACAATTAAAAAAGTACGGTATGCTTATTTTGGGACCTTCCTAACTTTTGACCGTGGAAAAGCAAATAATTGTGTTCCGACCCTTACAGTACCGAACTGTATCACTCAGTTGAAACAAGGCTTTAATGGCAGATAAAGGTTATCAGTAATTCTTACAAATGTGCCCATGCTCTGTAAACTGGTAAATAATACATATACAGACAGACAGATATAGATAGAGAGAGAGAGCGAGAGATAATGTTATCAGTTATTCTTACAACTCGTTGATGAGAATGTCCGGCACCCAAACGTTTGCCGTCGGTAGAGAAACTTGCTTGACTTCATCAAAGTCTTCCGGGTTCCACACCAAGAATTCATCCGTCCACGACTAAAACATTGGAATAAATATTTATAAAGTAAATGAGTAAAACACCTTGTTAATATTATGATATACAGATGCATGTTTTAATAGAACAGAAAACATGTTATACGTGCAATAAAAGAGTGATTAAGTTGAATAGGCTATATAGAAAATAACTATATTGTCAATCACGTAATTTTCATTGCAAACGTTATACATGGCTGTCTAAATGTTTAATGTCTTATCTTGAATCGAAATGTATTTTCTTTGTTTTTACCATCTCTTGAATGCAATTTTTAATGTCTAATCTTGATGTATGTCATGTTATGCCCCTGTAAGTCATGGTGAATGGCCTTGTGTCCGAATTGTAGCCTGGCTCCGCCCTCCTGCCTACCTACTTCCGCTCAATTTTCATTTCACTTCTGTACAAATGAAATGAAGTACGATGGTCTGGTTGGACCAGGCTATCCGAATTTTCCTATAGACATAAACTTCCCTTGCCTTGCCAATGTAAAGACATACCGTAATACATACACATACTCAACAACTACATAGGTCTACATTAATATACACATAGAAGAGACAAATAAATAATCAAATCCATAAGTGTTACACTTCTTCCCACTCCTTTTCAGGAATGTCAATAGAATATATGTGATGTGATTTTTATTTTTATTATTTGTGAAATTATTTGAACATTGTTTTTTTGTTCGTGCTCTTTCATTTTTTATTTGTCTGACATGTATTCAATCAATCAAACAGTAACCCCTGTAGATACCCGGTGTTTGTTAAACAACTCTATCCCTGACTGTACCCCCTGAAAAACAATTTATTATTATTTAGCTGTTGTTACTGGGTGAGCGAACCCATGACAAAGGTATTAAGAACTATCATAAGAAATTATATAAAAATAGCATTATTTGAACTGATGGTCTCGTTTGCTGTTACGTGTAATTTTTGAATATTTCAGAGGAAAAATGACAGAAATATTGAAAAGTTCCTTGTAGCACCTTTAATTGTAAGGAAGTTTTATCATATCAAACTATAACAGTGAAAAGACATATTCAAGGAAAACTCTTAATGCTTTACAGAAATAAAAATATTGAGAAATACTGTATATATAGTGAGAGATTTTATTGAAATTTCAGTATAAATCAAGTCCAATTGTTTAGTTTTTTGAATTTTTTCGTGGGAGGAAACCGGGATACACGTAGGATACCCAAGCAGACACGGTAGAACGTGCAAAGTTCCGGAGACCAGTTTACATCTGTGTGTCAGGGTTCAATACTCTGTGCTGCCCTGTGAACCTGAACTGAATAAGTTCATACTTATTCCTACTCCTTTTCAGGCATATCATATCAATATATGTAAATAGTTTTCTTAATTTAAACGTCATTTTTGTTTATTATATTTTCTTTCAAAGGTTTTTTTTATTAAATTACACAGTTGCAAAACAATTGCAGTACAATGGAATTTTAAATTTTTTCCCCCGAACATATCCCACCCTCACACCCAATTACAAACAATCCCAAATAATACATAATGTTAAAAAATGGCAGAAACGAAATACACACTTTAAGAAATAAAAATAATCAATATGAAACAAAAACATAAAGAAATAAAATTGAATTAAATAAAAGAGGGTAGGGGGTAGCTACTCTTCTATAATTGTCGTTGGCTTTTTAAAATAATTTAAGAAGGGGCGCCAAATTTTGTGAAATTTAGTCTCAGATCCCTGGGTAGTGCAACAAATTTTCTCCATATTCATACATGACATGATGTCTCTAATCCAATGTGAGTGGGAAGGAGGAGCAGGATCTTTCCACTTAAGTAAGATAACCCTACGAGCAAGTAATGAGGTAAAGGCCAGTACCTTTAGCTTCACTTTAGGCAAGCCCGAATTTGGAGCAATGCCAAAAATTGCAGTGAAAGGGTTCGGCTCAATTTGATGCTGAAGTACTTCAGAAATTGTTTGAAAATCTGATGTCCACAACTCAGTCAAGGTGCGACACAATCAGTACATGTGAAAGAGTAATGCCGGTGCGCTCTTACAGCTATCACAGGTCGGGTCTACATTGGGGAACATACGAGCTAATTTAGTTTTATATATAGATATGTGGATACGATGTACTACTTTAAATTGCACAAGAGCATGTCGGGCGCACATGGAGGTAGAGTGTATCTGTTTATTATATTTTTATGGTTTTCATTTTGTTTTGTGTTTTTTCATGTCTGAAATAAATACAATGAATCAATCAATCAATCAAACCTCTGTGCTGCCCTATGGACACAGCTTATGTGTTATTAAGCTGTCTGTTAGTGTGGTAGCCTACCTGGACACAGTCATACCAAGTTGATGTCTCGGTTCTTCACTTCTAAATTGAAGGTAAGGGTCAATATTCCAAAATGGCCATAATCAAAATCAAGGTCTTAATTTTTTACACTAATAAAAATGTTGGTCTGGTTACTGGACACTCAAACCAAAGTTATAGTTATAGACCCTTACCTTCAATTTAGAAGTGAAAAACGATACTTTCGCATCAATTTAAATTAAAATATTAAATTACCTATGACTCAAGAGACCGTATACAAACATACGTGGTATATAAGTGAGTGTCTCTCAAGCCGTAGTTCTTGTACTTGCGGCGGTGTTTAGGCGTGAGAAATTTCTTAAAACGCCTCTAAATAGAAGGCTTCTTATCTTTCTGTCGTCCTGTTTTGGCTCTTCAGGCTCTTTGAGGGGTTCCTGGAGCTTGTGAATTTGACTCTTTTTCTGAGATGTTGTCCCAGTGTGGCTAGAGGAAGGGGTTAAAATATGTTTGTTTTCTGGTTCCAGGACCTCCTTTGGTTGTGTCTTATGGGCCACTTGTTTGGGCTCTAGTCTCTCCTCTGTTGGCCTGTGGAGCTCCTGGCTTGTCCCATTCTGGGTATAGGAAAACCCTTGGAGGCTTTTTTGGAGGTTGCTTGGCCTCCTGAGATGGTTTAGTAACCTCTTCTTCTGTTGTCTTTTAGGAGTCTTTTAAGATCAGCCCAGACACCTTGTGGTGTTTTTTTCGGCCTCTTGATTTTCAGCCTCTTTCGGTGACTCTTGGGCAGTCAGTTGTGAGTCCTCGGCCTCCTCTGAATCAGAGTATGGGCTTAGTGAGGAGCTTTCAGAAGAGATTTATGTCAGGTCTGAGGAGGTGATTGATATCTCCATCACTTCCACCTTCTCCCCCATTGCCTGATTGGTCTCTTGCTTTTCGGCCTCTTGCTCCTGGACCTCCTCTGTTTGCCTGTGGGCCTCTTGTGCTGGTTCCTCTGCCTCTTTAGGTGCTTGCTGGGCTTCCATTGGTGACCTTTCAACCTCTTTATTTTCAGCCTCTTGTGTGGGCTCTTCCACCTCCCCTTGTGGTGGTTTTAGGACCTCCTCTGTAGCCTCCTGGACCTTCTCTGTTTGGTCCTCACCTCCCTCTATCTCCAGGCTGTCCCACCTCTTGGCTTCAGGCTAGGTGGTGGGAAGTAGCTCCTGGTCCTCAATTGTCTTGGAGCTACTGCTGCCATCTTGGAACAGGCCTATGTTGCAAAGCTCCGTCCAGTTTTCTTCTGGAGGTCCCATCTCCAGTTCAACCATCAAGGCTCATGGCACCTGATGGGGATGATTCCTCTGTTGAAATATTGTGATCTTGCATTGCTTTTATATACTTATATAAATAAATATATATTATAATATAATCGGTCAATGGTTGTTTGTTGAAAAGTATTTTCAGTTAGTGCTTTCTGTCTCAGGTCGTGGTTCTAAAGTGCCTGAGTCCTTGGTGAGATCTAGATCTATTTATTCTGCTGCAAACAACCAAGGTCTCCAATAAATAAAATAAGTCTCAAATAAAAGTGAAAGTTCCGCACCATAATCAAAACAAGCCTGTGTACGTTTGGCATATTAACGTTATCTTGACGCTATTTATGCCATAATAACGTATAGCGGTACAGTGCAGTTCGGTGTGGTCTGGCCTGTAAGGTTTGGTACGAATACATGTATTTGTAGCACCCCTAAAAAAAACAATATAAAGAAAACTCTTAATGCTTTACAGAAATACAACTATTGAGACTTGTATATTGAGAGATTTTATTGACATTCAAGACCAATTGTTTTTTGATTTTTTTCGTGGGAGCAAAGCGGGATACACGGCGAAAACACAGACACGGTGAAACATGCAAAGTCCCGAAACATAAACCAGTTTGCTTCTGTGTGTCAGGACTAAATATTGAACCTCCGTGCTGCCCTGTGGACTGACATGGACAGCTTGTGTGTGTTATAAGGCTGTTACGGTGTATTTTTATGCCTGCTGCTTGTACTTGCTGCGGTGTTTAGGTGTGATAAACTTCTTAAATCACCTCCAAAGAGAAGGCTTCCCTCCAACCTCCTGTGTTGGCTCTTGGACCTTCTCATTTGATGTTTTTTCAGCCTCTTCTTGTGGGGTCTCCCAGTGTGTGGGGAGGGTCAGGTTAGGGGGTCAGGGTCATTTTTGGTGGCTACTTGGGCCCCTGGGTAGGCTTTAGGGCTTCTCCTGTAGGCATGTTGAGTAACAGTTTTTTGTCATGTGGGACTCGGTGGCTTTTACTTTATTGAGCTCACACATTTTGAGCTTCATTTTTTCCACCTTTTCTTCCAAAGCCTTATTTGTCTTTGTTAATTCTAGATGCTGGTAGTAGACATTTCTTAAGGCCCTTTTCTGCCACATTAGGAAGCTAACAGAAGCCTCACCCTGAGACCCTTAGCAGTATGCTGCTGTGGCTAAATTGGGTAAGGGCCTGTGACCACCAGCTGCTGAACTTGCTCCATTGCTGTTTCAAGGCTGTCAGGCAGTCTGCACATTCTGAGGCACAATGGAGTTTGAAAGGCTCATATTAGTTCATTCCATTCTGAGCCCCTGCACCTCCGTCTTAGGCTTGAGCCTCAACTTGTGCTCTTCCTTCAACCTTCTCCACACCACCTGGAGCTTAGACCTTTCATTGAAGATCTCTCGCTCAGCCACCATCCTCATTTGGAGTTCCTCTTGAACTCTGCAAGTAGCTTTTTGCAGACGCTGAGTTAAGATCTCGTAAGGGAGCTCTACTGTTTCGTGGGCATTCTCTTCTAGATTTTGGACATCCACAATATATATATATATATATACATATTGTTTGATGTCCCCAGGCTGCCCTACCTCTGGCTGGTTGGGAAGAAGCACCTGGTCCTCATTAGTGATGCTGCTAATCCCTTCTTGGAGTGCGGCCTTTTGTTGCACGTCTCTTTCCAATTTTCTTCTGGATGTCCCATCTCCATTTCAACCATCAGAGCCCAGCTCATGGCATGTTGTCTCGGTTAAATTATTCTTCTCTTCCATTGCTGATATCAATTGAATCAGTCGCTGGTTGTTTGCATAGTTGTAGTTGTTGTTTTCAGTACTTGACGTCTCTGGAACAATGTGCTGTCTCCGGTCCTATCGGTTATGTTAACGGTATAGAATAGAATGTTTACTGTTAACGGATGCCTTTAATGCCTTTGATGTATTATGGCAGTTTCAGACGGAAGGCGACATTCCGCTCACAATGAGCATGTACAGCAGTACACGTTAAGCTGCCGGATTGTAGCCCGGGGGCAAATTTCTATCTGTAGTCCATTAGGCAGGTTGATGTTACTAGTGATGGGAATTTCGGCTCTTTTTAGTGAGCTGGATCATTTGGATCGGCTCACCAAAAAGAGCCGGCTCTTTCGGCTCCCAAACGGCTCTCCATTTTACCATATTAAACCTTTTATATTTCAGCCAAAAGAAGCTCTGTTTTGACTTCTGATGAGTGTGTGTAGGCATATCTCACTGCATTTATCCAATACCATTGTACAGTAGTATTCAAAAGTAAAAATTACATTTTCTAATATCAATACATTGCGTAGCCGTTTTTTTTTTCAATGCATTTACAGACCCATGTAAATCTCTGAAACCACCAAATAAATGCACTTACTTGTTTCTAGACCTCTCTGATACACAAAGTGGCCCGGATAGAAACACCTATACAGATTTAGGCAAACTTTACGTTTGAAAAAAATATATATATTGTTATTTAATTTTTTTAAACGTCTCTCGGTTGGGAGCCGACTCCCATCGTTCACTTAAAAGAGCCGGCTCTTTGAACCGGCTCGTTCGCGACCGACCCATCACTAGATGTTACAATAAAAATCAATAAGATATACAATAGAAACATTTGCTATATACAAATACGGAGAAACAAAAGTAAAACAGGATAATTCATTAGTAGGATTAGTAGGTTAAACAAATCCACAATTAATACACAACTAATAAGGTACAGCATACATTTAGAGGTGGTTGATTGAGGTAATTCAGAGGCCGTGTCCGGACTGCCATACTAGCGTCCTACATACTCACCATCTATATACTAAATACTGTCTACTCAAAGATCGATTGTGTATGCGAGGTGCGTCGAAACGTTTTCAGTTGAAGTATACTCAAGCCACGAATAATTTCTTCTTCTTCTTAAAAGATTCAGGCAGTTTAGACGCTGTTTAGCATATAACCGCCCTCTACAGGTTAGATATTGAACTCGATTTTTACAGTCCTGTGTTCATCATCTGTGTTTTAGACCTCTTGTTTTATAATTGTGTTTTTTTGAGGCGGAGGATCCCTCCGACGCTCTCTGTCCGGCTTATCAGCACTCAGCTGTCTGTGAGTTGAGCTGGATGAGCCGCGGTGTGTGGAACAGCGATCTGTTCTGATCTCTCTCCACTATCAGACTCACAACACTCATTTCACTTAGTAACTCTAATGTTGTTAGGTATTTATCTTCATCTCTTATCTATTGTAAGAGTTTATGAATGACTGACTGCAGGTACAGCTGTCAGATCGCGGACCCTGATGCCTAGCAACTTGCTCGAAAATATTTAATTTTCCTGGGTGGGTAGAATTGACCCAGTGCATTGTGGGGCTGTTGAGTAGGAAAAGTATACAATTGATTCATACCCAAAATCTTCCCGGAAGTTAGTACTCATCCGGGAATTTCTCGCATACCCTTTACTCGCATACCCAACCGTCACATACTCAAATTGAAGTCAAAATGAGTATGAGTAGGACGTTAGTATGGCAGTCCGGACACGGCCAGAGTGTTTTCAACCGCCGCGTCAAAAAGATAAACAGTTCTCAACTATTCCAACGGCTCCTACGAGCACGGCAGCAACAGTTCCACGGGAGTGCGCCCGCTTGTCGTGCCGCCCAGGCCCCCCGTAATGTGCCTTCTCCCAGCCTACAGCAGTGCCCAGTGGCCAAGCCTGGTATTACGTTATATTTTGCGCGGGCTGGATGGGTCCCCCAAATCACAACGGTGTCAGAAGGAGATATCACCGCTCACTCAAATAGAGCGCGGGACAACGGGGGAATAGAAATGTGTCTCCACAAAAAATGTCTAGATAGCAATCAAAGGTTCATAATTATCATTAGACCATGTACTAATAAACTGAAAGTTTTCTCGTTTCAAAACGCCACCTCAAGCGTTTAATAGCCGTTGCATTATCCGTTGTATTAGCCGTTTTTAGCAGTTAGGGGGTGGGCAGCTGAAAGGAGCCGTAGTGAAGCAAATGCTGTTTCGGCCCAGCCTCCGGGCTCAGTGCTCCGTATTTATAACATTGCTAGTAGGCTTAACATTTGTGTTAACATTTCATGTCGGAGGTTATTCTTTTTACTTAACAGGAATGGCGTTGATGGTTGATTTAAGAACGTAGCAGCACACGCTGTCAAACAGCGCTACGACACTAGCTTAGCCTTTAGCTTACATTAGCTAATCATTGTTGCCCAGATGGCAGAAATAATCTTCGTTTGGAACTTGTTAACCCTTATATCACTTTACAAAAACGGGAGTGTCATTTGAAGATCACACATAGAGAATCATCGGGGGGTTAGTAACTTATACTTCCATGGTTTGTAAACAATGCGATGCTACAATGCTAACGAGCGAATATTTCGACATCCGTCGACGTCACGGTGACACTGCGCATGCTCCATAAAGACCCATGAAAGCAGTATGGACACTTCCTTGTGGCTTCCCTGCGCCAATGAGCAGCTTCATAGGAATGAATGGGCGCCATGTTTCAATCCGGTGGCCATTTCTTTATATGTCCATGGTGCCGCCTGACAGAATGCTGCGCCTTCTCTCTGTCCGCTCGCCTCTCCATTGAGAATGCATTAGCAGGCGTATCTACAAATATTTCTATCTTAAATTGCAGTAAACTATGTTACGATTTTTGGGGGATTTTTGAAAGCTCTTTTGAATAGGTCTTTTTCTTACCTGTCTGTACCACACGTAGGTTGTCAGCACCTGGTTCTTCTCATCCTGTAAAAATATTAATTATGGTTGAATATATTTAAGGTCTTTGTCCATATACAGCTCTGGAAAAAATTCAGAAACCACTCCAAATGTTCAGTGTCAGTGAAAAAAAATAAGGGACCACTCCAAATGTTCAGTGTCTCTCGTTTTACTATTTATAGGCATGTTTGAGTAGAATGAACATTTTGGTTTTATAATATAAACTACTGACAACATTTCTACCAAATTCAAATAAATTGTTTGTCGTTCAGAGGATTTTCAATAAGTAATATAGATTTCATAAAAATACAGACTGGTCTCATAATTTTTTCCAGAGCTTTATATTAGGGCATTAATACGTTAATCGCAATTAATTTTAGTCGGCGCACAATGTTTTTTGTTTTGTTTTGTTTTGTTTTTTCTTGCGCGTCTTTTTCTCTGCACCCTTTAATTTAATTTGATTCCCAATACATGTACACTGGTAATAATTGCTTTACATTGTTAACATGTACTTTAAAAATATGTTTATTGCAATTAAGTATATAAATTCTGCAAATATTCGCAATGTAAATGTTTTATCAATTAATCGAATAGCCCCCTGTACAGAATAATTTAGCAGGACTCCCCTATGTGTACATTAAATACTCACCACATTGAGAAAAGATACTAGTATACTTGCCTACTATATGCTGCGGTTTACAGTGCATTTTCACATAACATTTAAACCATTAACTACTCACCACATTGAGTATGGAGTAAACCATGAGGTCTATGGCCACTATGGTGGACGTCCTCCAGTCTTTCACCGGTCTCACTCCCTTCTTGTATCCGCCGCTCAGATACTCAGACAGACGCACTAGTGTCGCGTTGGCAAAACGTCCGGTCCCACTGCCGAGTTTCTTCACTGAAAATAAGAAATAATATTACATTTACACGGGTATGAATTAGTCAGATATACAGAGGTTATCACTTATATTCTATCAGTCAATCAATAACCTTTATTTTCACTCGAAAGACACTGAGGTTTCCCTCATTTACAGTGACAACGAGTATACACAATACACACAATCACACAGATAAGATAAAGAGCAGAGAAAAAACAGAAATAAAATAGGATAACAATCTATGTTAAAGGCCTACTTCACCGGTTTGAATATGAAGGTGTATTGAATTCTGAGATCCTATGTAGTATAAATGTGCGAAAAAAATTGAAATCGGTTCATCCTAGCCTGAGAAAAGGCAGAAAGAGTGTTTTTTTTAACCCTATATTTCTCTTTCTCGTGACATCACAGAAAGAGAAATATAGGGTTAAAAAAACGTACTTTGTAAATATTACTGTGATGTCACAGTAAAAGACATCACAGTAATATTTACAAAGTAAGTTTTTTTTTAACCCTATATTTCTCTTTCTGTGATGTCACGAGAAAGAGAAATATAGGGTTAAAAAAAACACTCTTTCTGCCTTTTCTCAGGCTAGGATGAACCGATTTCAATTTTTTTCGCACATTTATACTACATAGGATCTCAGAATTCAATACACCTTCATATTCAAACCGGTGAAGTAGGCCTTTAATTTAAATAAAGTATATCAAATACAAAAAAAAGAGCAAGAATAAAATAAGATGAAATACTAAATGAACAATGAATTCAGCTAAAACAGTTACAGTCAGATGTGTAAAATTCAGAAATCATCGATTTAAATAAACCAAAAGTAGAAAGAGTAGTATTTTTTGTTGTTGTTCTGCAGAGCATTCAATGAATTAGGGGCACTGCATGAAAAGGCTTGTCAGTAGGATAGGTGCATTTAAAACATATGTTATTCAAAAGCTATTAAAAACATGCAAATATGTTTTTATAAGTAGTCATATGAGTAAGTGTAACATCATTTCACATACAGTAATAGAGCACACCATTTTTTTCAGTGTAATCTTAATTTGAATATACATTTTTTGGTTTTACTAAAACATGGGGGATACAATGATTTCCTGGATGTAAATCGGGTTTAAAGCAATTACAAAAAAAGTATAATATCTATACATTTTACAAAAAAAAGTCTATTTTTATAAATAAAATAACTAAGATGATGGTACATGTAATCTCTTTTTCTACTCTATACTCTATTCTACTATTTTTTTCTGTTTTTTATCGTTCCTTATCACTGTGGGCCAGTGATAAACGCCATTTCGATTCTGACAATACAACACTTTGACTTTCATACATTTACAGTAAAAATATT
Source organism: Hyperoplus immaculatus (assembly GCA_949357725.1). Taxonomy (NCBI): domain Eukaryota; kingdom Metazoa; phylum Chordata; class Actinopteri; order Uranoscopiformes; family Ammodytidae; genus Hyperoplus; species Hyperoplus immaculatus. The sequence goes on from OX442362.1 coordinate 2,809,206, forward strand.
TGCACATTTAAAAGTAGTATAAAACAGAAGCGTGTACCTGTGCAGGCGTTTGATGCTTCTTGAATCAGAAGAACAATAAGCGCGGTCCATGGTGGAGAGAGTTTCATTTCTCCGGTATAGATGTGTTTACTCCTCTTGCTCTAGAAAGACTGTCTGTGTGTGTGAGTCTCGCACAGCCAAACTAAATTACAGCTTGCAGGGTGTGTGTGTGTGCGTGTTTCTCTGTGAGTGTGTGTGTGTGTGTGTCCATATCCCCCATAATCCATTACTTCACCCTCTCTTCCACAATCCAAACCTTGTTAGTGTCAATCAGCTCACTCAAGAAATTTGACCTGTAGTGAGTGTATTGTGTGTCATGTCTAACTGATGGTTTTATTAAATCAAACGAGTGTGTGCGGGTGTGTCTTTGTTGTGTGTATGTGTGTGTGAGTCATTTTATTCAGTAATACATCAACAGCAGGACAGTGTCTCACCGGATTTTAAACCGTTACTGTTAGGGAAGAGTGTTGCAAAATGTTAACTCACTTACTGATAGTAACATTTCAACAAAGTCCTAATCATATCAAACATAAAACGGCCATTTAAGCACATGGGACACTATGAAAATTATATTAATACATTAATTTTGCAATTAGAAAAATTAACATTTTTAATTCTTGAAGGTGAATATCTACTCACAATCCGCTACCTGTCTGTACTGTATGTGCACTGAAAAGAAAATCTGTTTTTTTTATACACAGCAAACTGGTATGTAAACAAATGGGCCCAACATAGCAACAAGCCCGTTTACAGAGCCTAGGCTGTTTATTCGAAACAATAAATCCAACTATCTTGCGATAACATTAATGTTCACTACAAAGTAAAAAGTTTGAAGTGAACACAGACACACACACACACTTCTAAACATTTACCTTCAGCTCAGTTGCATAACGTCTTGTAACCAAATCCACTGATGGGCAAATAGCTTCAGAGATACTGTGAAAATTACATTAAAATTGATTTTTCCACTTTCCACTGGTGAATTTTCTATGACGCACATTTGATGTTCTTATCAAGACTATTAGGAAACCAACAGGGACTGTAGACAGAGCAGTTGAGCGTTTGAATTGGTTTTATTGATCTATTTTGTGGCCGTTAAAGTTTGAATAGAGAGTATCATATCATCACAGCTGCACTGAAAGTAGATCTTCATTGTCAAAGAACCAACATAATCATTTGTATGTTTTATTTATTTTTTATTTTAACTAAATTAGAAAAAAAATCAACAAGGGAATATTACAGACTAATTTTAACGACATGTAACTTACTCACTTTCTTATTTTCTTTTCTTTTTTCTTTTCACTTCCAAATATAGTGATTCACTCAGAGATTCGTGTGTCAAAGAATTTATAATTTATTGCAGATTGGTTACACATACTCAGATACAGTAATATACACTTATAATACATGAACATAAACTTAGCAAGATACTATTAAAGCTTGATGTGTTGGAAGTGAGTGTGGAAGTTGAGAAGTAGAGGGAATTGTGCAGCAATCAGTAGGTAATACGATAAGATATTCCTTAATAGTTTATCAGAGGGGAAATTTACATTATAACAGCAAGAAAACCAACAGTACATCAGAGAAAAAGACTTACTAAAACATATAAACATATGTTTTAGTAAGTAATGGTAAAAAAAAAAGGTTAGGTACAATGTATTCAAACAGTCAGTTATAAAAGTAAGCAGGGGTACAGAAGCAATAGTAAAAGTAGTTGAAAAAAGTATAGGAAATAATACATAAGTTAAAAAATAAACAATAGTATCTGCACATTTGATATTGCAATGACAAGAACACAAAACATTGTCCCAAAAAAATGGATAAAGATTGTGATTTGCAAATTGATTTGAAATGATATTTCGTATAATGACAAAATAGATTTTTTTATTTCGACAGACGATGTATATCGACACATCCCACAGCCCTATCCCACTGTAAACACTATGAGCAACGAGTGCTATCAGTTACTGTATTTATACCATATGTAAAAACCATTAAAGGGTATTTAAGCAGCAACATTCATTTATTTATTAAAAAAAAGTTACGCACTAGCTTTCAAAAACTATTTTTATGTGATAGTGCTCCGGTGGCATAGTGGATATAGCGCATACCATATTGGCTCCGGCCTTCGTTGTAGCCGTCGCGGGTTCAAATCCGACCCGTGGACCTTTACTGCACGTCATCCCCCCTCTCTCTCTCTGTCTCCCCATTTCAACTCTGTACTATCTAATAAAGCTTGAAAATGCCAAAAAAAATAAGCTTAAAAAAATTGTGATTGTGTGTTCAGGCGAAGCTCCAGCTAGCCCACAGCGACAGCAGTGTCGTGGCATACGCCACCAGCACCAACAGGTAGAATCTAAACAGGAAGAGGTCGAGTTTACAGCAGAGATTGAGCCAATCAGAATGAGCCGTGGACTCTGAGTCATCCTGGGAAAAGGCCTCGCGTAGACACACCAACTCCTGCAGCAGCCAGTCCAGACCAGAGGGGGCGCTAGAGGCCTCAGGCAGAGAGAGCAGGTCCTCATCCAGAGAGCAGTCCACTTCATACTCTATGGGGAAGGGAACAGGTATGGTTTAAAATGTGATATTTACTTCTCTTTTCTACAAATTGCAGCTTTTATCTACATTAGTGCTTAAAAAGTTGATGTACCATTTGTTTTCCAATCACTTTACTCTCAAACAAATAAGTCTGTGTCCTTTACAGTGCCCCTCCCCCTGATGGTGTGAGAGACTTTTAGGACCCATTGCAAACAAAGGCTGTGTTCGAAAAGCCTTAACGTCCTCCCTCCTACATACTCAACATGTACTGTATATACTCCATACTGTCTACTTAACGATCGGTTGTGTATGCAAGGTTTGTTGGACCGTTTACACTGAAGTATATAGAAGCAATTAAGAATTAAAAAAAAAAAATCCATGCCATTTGAAAGAACGCAATGCATTGTGGGGTGGTTGAGTAGGAAAAGTAACCTATCGATCCATACACAAAATCTTCCTGGAAGTAAGTTCTCATCCGGGCATTTTTCTCGCCTATACGCAAACTCGAATACACAACCGCCACATACTCAAATTGACGTCAAAATGAGTATGAATAGGACTTTAGTATGGTTTTTAGTATGAGTAGGACATTAGTATGGCTTACCAAACACAGCAAAACATTGGCGAGCGTGTAGTAGGCTATTGTTACCTCCAGTTGTGTTGAGGTAGTCCAGTGTTTTGATGGATGTTAAAACACTCTCACTGAAGCTCTGAGCGGAGGATCCATATTTATCCAGCAGACAGGCGGAGACAGACATCTGCTTAACCTCCTTCTCACTGTGATGCAGAAGCTTCACCACCAGAATGGACTTAGTCAAGCTTAGCATTAGCATAGCCATGCACACCGCGAAGAACACACCTGTAGATGGATGGATGGAGGGAGGGAAGGAGGGAGGGAGGGAGGGATGGGTGGGTGGATGGGTGGATGGACGGACGGATGGACGGACGGACAGACAGACAGACAGACAGACAGACATGAAAGAAGACATGTTATGGAAACAAAATAGTTTACTTGATGTTAGTGCTTTAGAAGTTGAGATTTTTGCTTCAGAATATTAAATAAATAAAAACTAATGTTGAGATAATGGCCGTTAAAGATGGTTGGTATAGGAGAAATATACAGACACAAACAGACAAGGTTTAGTCAAATACAGTATATATGAAATAACTAAATACTAACCTATGAGGGGAGTATTGACAGCAGTGTGGGGCAGGTCGTCTGTGAGATTGACCCTAAACACAGTGTAACCCAGTAGGATGCTGATCTTAAAGGTGATGCGTGTGCCGCTGTTCAGAGGCAGATAGAAACTCGTCACATCCACTAACATGAGGAAGATACTGGGGATGAGAAGGCCCACTACGTACAGCAGGGGGCGCCGACGGATTAATACCTGGATGAGGGACACAGATAGATAGCTGTGTAACTATACTGTTTGTTTACCACAATAGTCATGCCAATAAAGCTTTTTGAATTTGAATTCCATAGCTTTAAAAAAAAAAGATTTTTTTTTTTTATTTGAGACAACTTGAAATAATTGGTTGGCTCCAACTTCAGAATTTATTATTATTATGTTTTAATAAATAATTATATTTTTTTCTTTCAAACTTTTTTTTCACTAAAAATGACAAATTCACAAAAAATCAAAATTACGAGAAAAAAGTAAAAACATTGTGAATGATACAAATTTTTTGGCATCAATACTGACAACTGAATTGTGTTGATGAGCTCTTAAAAGATTCTGCAACACCTATTATGTTTCACCAATTCACTTACACAAGACATTTAGCATGGTAATTACATTTACAGGTCAAATATTTGTGTGTGATCAACTACTTCAATATCTTACTTTATTGTATTATCCAACATGACATTTTTCTGTGTGCCTTTAGCTGTAGCCGTATTGATTTTGAAAAACGTATCTCAACAGATCAATTTGTATCAAAGTGTGAGAAAATGCCAGTGAGGACTGAAATGCTCCTTTACTCGAGGAGTGTTTAGTGTTTGAGCTGAATGACTATCAGCTCTCAGCCCACCTGCAGGGCCGGGCGAAGGGCCAACAACCCTCCACACTATAACAAGAGGTCTATTGATAAAAAGGTCACTGAGACAGTATCACTATGATCACTCTATCTAACTATCTGTCTGTCTATCTGTATGTCTGACTGCCAGTCTATCTGTCTGTCACTCTGTCTGTCTATCTATCCATCTGTCTGTCAGTTTCGCTGTCTGTATGTCTATCTGTCTGTCTGTCTGCGTGTCTGTCTGCTTGTCTGTCTATCCATCTATCTATGTGTCTGTCGGTTTGTCTTTTTTTCATGTATCTTATATGTTGTTTTGTATTGTATATTGTACGGCACTTTGGTCAACTGATGTTGTTCTTAAAAGTGCTACAGAAATAAATTTGACTTTGACTTTTAGAGGCATCACATACATAATTATATTGACTAAACTAGATGTATTTTTTATTTTTTACTTATTTCTGTATTTAGATGTTTAGCAGAATTTTATTTATTTGACAATATTTATTTATTTTATAAAGTTTGTTTAGTTTGATTTAGTTTAGTTTAGTTTATTTATTTAGCACACATTAACAATTAATGGTGCAAGGAGGGAACGAAGCCCAATGGGCTTGTACAGAGTTCCACCCCTATCAATAATCACAATGAAATCATATTCAGGCTAACAAATAAACTCTAGAAATTAAGGAGACAAAGTACATAAATACTCAAAATAATCAAAAATAGATGGGAAAAAAATGTGATAAATACATGTCAAAGATAATGAAAAAATTAGAAAGAAAAAGAATTTGTGTATAAAGTTAGGGGCATCATCACGTACGTTGAACTGGATGTGTGCGTAGTCCGTGTCGTCCTGGTGGATCTGCCAGTAGCGCGAGGGAATGGCCAGCAGCTCCCATTCTCCGTCGTTCATGAACTGCCTCTTGTCATTAGCAATAGCTTCAGCGCTACGCCATAACGCTAGGTCGATTTCTTTCACTGCAAAGGGACGAAGAGTGGAGCGGCTAAGTGCTTATTTTTGTCAGAATCTTTCAGTTGATGATACAAACGTGAAAATTGGCATGAGCATGAGTCTCCATGGGAACACTTGACAAGAAAATTGTCCGAGACATTTGAAATTGTGAATTTGAAAATGTCTCATAGAAATGTATTGGGGTTTTTCATTACTTTTTATTTAATTTTAATTTTTATTTTTTTTGACAATTTTCTTGTCAAGTGAGCCATGGAGACTGCTCGTGCAAATGTCAGTATAAATCAAGTCCAATTGTTGTTTTGTCATAAATATTTATAATTCCTCATAGCGCCTTTAACTGCCTGGATGGATGGATGGATGGATGGATGGATGGATGGAAGATAGATAGATAGATAGATAGATAGATAGATAGATAGATAGATAGATAGATAGATAGATAGATAGATAGATAGATAGATAGATAGATAGATAGATAGATAGATAGATAGATAGATAGATAGATAGATAGATAGATAGATAGATAGATAGATAGATAGATAGTAAATTATACCTGAGTGAAGCCAGCTGCGGAAGGTGAGGCTGCAGTTCTGCTTGTCAAAGGGGAACGCGTACATCTCCAGACTGCAGGCTAGCACCACCTGCATCGGCCGGTAGTTCTTCACACAACCGGACGAGTTCACGTAAACATAGGGGATCGGGGGGGCCTTCCCCGAGTCCACACTGGGGAATAGACAGAAGGAAAAGTCATTTAGGTAAGGTACCACTTTGAACATGCAGAGAATGCTAAAGCTTGAAAATCCCCCCAAAAAATTATTTTGAAAATGCATAAAAGTCAAAGTGTTTTGTTTTAAAAAATGAGCGGGAAGTTTTTTCAAGGTCAAGGGCACATCTATTCATATCGCAACATTACAAAAGCAATCATAGTCGACCAAAGTGCTTAAAGCTGGGGTATGTGATTTATGATCGGAGGGTATGTGATTTATGATCACATACCCTCCGATTCTATAAAGAAAAAAAAAAATCCGATTCTCTGTTCTTATTGGCTGTTGGGACTGTCCATTCCCTTTGGCACCGACGTTGCGTGTCAGGGAGGGACAATAAGTGGAGCGGTTGAGGTATTTGGATTCAAATCTCTATCCCAACTGCTATTTTCTCCCCAAATTCTCCACCCCAGCTTTAACGGTCAAAAACAAAATGCCTAAAATCACAAACAATTAATACAAAGCAAGAAAAACATCAGTATAAGTTGTGTTTTTAAAAAAGCGTCCAGTTTTAGTAATTTCTTACAATTCACTGACGATAACGTCCGGTATCCAGATGGCGTCAGACGACAGAGAGATTTCACTGATTCCATCAAACTCCTCTGGGTCCCAAACCAGGAACTCATCTGTCCAGATCTGAAGAGAAAGAAAAGGCAAGTTTATTTTAAAGTACAATTCAGACTCAAGGCCATTCAAAGTGCTTTACAGGGGCATGAAATACATCAAGAATAAAATACATCAAGTATAGAATAGACATTAGAAAAGCGAATGAAAAATATGAATAGAAATTAAAAAATTTAATAAAATAAATATGACAGGTTAAAGGGGAACAGAAACGTCTTCAGATTTGATTTAAAAAAGCGGAAAGTTAAAAAAGAAAAAAGCTTGTTGTTGAATTACATCATTTATGTATTTGAAGGGACACTGTGTAACATTTTTAAGTAATGTTTTAGCTAAAATCAATAATCTCATTCATAAATATGTCCTCATTGGTGTAAAATCACCTCTGCCAATAATCTGAATGATCCTCCTCAGCGCAGAATTACAAATATTAATATTATATTTTGTACATTGAGCAGGCAGGTCTTATGGAGGCATCCATGTTTTTGGAATGTCATCAGCATTGTTTAAAATTTGGAATTGTTCTTGTCCTTGAAGGCCACTGTAGCTTGTTATTATTCAAAAGGGGTGGGGTTACCCAGGGAGCGTTGCATTCTAGAACTTTCTTGATGATGTCATATCACACAGTGCCCCTTTAAACCTGCATTGTGTAGAATTTTGGGTTTTATTTCCTAGCAGATTTTGTAGAAAGTAATTATAATACCCATAATTTAGTGCATAATAGCTTAAAAAAAATATTATTTTTTCTCATATATGTCCATATTTCTGCATATTTTGGACCAAGGCCTAGTGCCGCCATCTTGAAAGTGTCATAGTTGGAATGTCATCAGGTGCATTGTTTAAAATTTAGAATTGTTCTTGTCATTGAAGGCCCACTGTAGCTTCTGTTATTATTCGAAAGGGTTGGGGTTACCCAGGGAGTGTTGCTTTCTAGAACTTTCTTGATGATGTCATATTATTACACACGGCACCTTTAAGTGAAAAACACACAAACAATACTGTTATATTCACAAAACGTGATCTAAGGTGTGAAGAAACATTAAAAGACATACAGTACATTGTAGGCCTTTTACTGCATTAGTTGTTAAAGGCTGACTATGTTATTTGTGCAAGAACTCCGAGATGTATGCTCAAAGATAGCTATAATGAGTCAAATGAGAAGCAGGAACTCATCTGTCCAGATCTGAAGAGAATTACGTTTTTTTAAGTGTGAGGAAGAATTACATAATTTATGTTTTAAAAAACTGTGATGTCACCCTTTTTTGTTTGCCGGTTAGTCAAACAAAAAAGACAATGTTTTGATTTTGGAGTTAAGGTCAGAAATCTGTTGTGTTAAACTTGTGGGTTTGTATTGAATTTTTGTTGGTAGCTTTTGGACATTGTGAATGATCTCTGAAACCATAAAACTGCTACTTTGATTATGAATTTGACTGTAGAGCTGTTTTTTGGGAAATAATGTTATGTCTAGGTTTCCTCTAGTACAACACTTAATGAGTGAACTGAGAGGCCACCTACCTGTCTGTACCAAATACTGGTAGTGATGCTTTGAGTCTTTCCATCCTGAAAAAAAGGAATATTTCTCAATTATCCTTTAAAGCCTGACACATCAAACAATAGGCAGAACATTGGAATTGTTTAAAACTGAATATATCATTAAAGGTGGAGTCAGAGATTCTGGGGAAAGCTTGTTGAAAAGAAAAATCACTTTTTGTCAAATCAGTGAATATCTCCTCAAGATACTACCTGTCCGTTTGTGAGTGGGCTGAAAAAATTGGTGTTAATACACAGCCTAGGCTCTGTAAACTGGTATGTAAACAAAGGGGGCGCACTTTTGAAAGTAATTTTTTTTCAACAAACATTCTCCAGAATCACTAACTAAATAAAAATGTAAAAAAGACAACTTTATATCCTTTACATCTATGATTTGTTGTAACATTGGGCATTCAGGTCCCTTCAGTACTGTTAAATAGTCAAGGAAAGGAACTTCTCTGCTTTCCCTGAATTCTCCTATCATCAGAGAGGGTATTAGTTAAAGTGACACAGATAGGGCTGCAACTAACGATTATTTTGATAATCGATTAATCTGTCGATTATTTTCTCGATTAGTGTTTTGGTCCGTAAAATGTCAGAAAATGGTGAAAAATGTTGCTCAATTTTCCAAAGCCCATGTTGACGTCCTCAAATGTATTGTTATGTCCAAAACACACATATATTTCAGTTAACTGTCATAATAGGATTAAAGAAACCAGAAAATATTCACATTTCAGAAGCTAAAATCAGAGAATTTGGAAACGATTAATCGATTATCAAAATAGTTGACGATTATTTGAATCGTTGATTAATCGTTGCAGCTCTAGACACAGACCACTTCCAGCACGGACTGCAGGATGAGGTCGAGGTAGACGGTGGTGAGGCTGGTCCAGTTCCTGACGGGTCGGACGCCACAGTCGTAGCTCCGCAGCAGAGAGCGCGTCAGCTGGTTCAGAGCCGAGCGCCGAGGCTTCTCCGGGACACACACTGCCACCGGGGCTGGGGGGGAGAGGGGAGAGGGCAGGGGGGTAGGGTAAAGGTTATTGGTGGTTGTGCTGCTTAGGATATTTTATAGAATGTATAGGGGAAGCAGATTTAAGTTTAAATGCACCATATACAGTATTTGGAACAAACTACTAAAACACTTGAGATCTTCTGCAAATATCAGCTGTAACTTTTTATTGTCTTTTAACTGCATTTTATTATTATTATTATTATTATTATTATTATTAAATCTATTTGTTTTCACCACTTTACTTTACTTTTCTGTTTGCATTCTAACCTGGATTTTTTTATTTCCTTGTTTTATTGCCTTTCTGAATGCAATTTATTTTCATTTTTATCACTGTATCACTTTTTTTTTAAATTCAACACTTTCACAAATAAAAACATTTAACAATTTAAAAAAAACATAGATTGTTTACATTAATCCCAACAGAAATGTTTCTTTTTTTAAATCAAAATCTACAAAATGTAACTTTACTGCTTTTTTCCTTATTGTGGAGATGTAAGTACAGTTATGTCAAGAGAACAATCACACTACTGAATCTGTGAGAGAAATCGCTGACCTAATCCAATTAGATTAAGTTGAGAATCAATCAACGGTCACAATCCAGACAGTAAAACATATTGTTTGAAAAACTATTCACTAGCTTTATTTTGATGCAAAAATTTAACAAAGTAAAAATCTAATAACAGGAATGTTTTGCTGAAATAAATAAATACTTCACACTGTTTAACTTAAGTCAATGTACCTGTCATTTCTATAGACAAGAAAAGAGTAGAATAGAAACCTTTATTGTCATTATAAAATGTACAACAACATTAAAATTAGCTTCTCCTTGCATTAATAACAGACATCCACGAAAAAAATTATGAGCAAAAATTGTGCCTAAAATCACTTACCAGACAACAACAGCATCAGCCAAATGAACGACATCAAGTTTGAAATAAATTCAACTTCCAAGATTCCAAAGTTACAGGTTTTATCCAGGTGTTAGTTCAAAAATATTAGTTTTTTTAACAAGAAAATAATCCAATTGTTTTTGTCAAATAATTAGCAGAATAGCTGTAAACTCGGTGCAGGCAGAGAGCAGTGAAGAGGGTAGAGCAAACATTTCTGTTGCTGTGATATTGATTTTCCTCCTTGCCTGTGTAAGGTGATACATAGGCCTGCTCTGTAATGATGAAAGTCCCCGAAGGCTTGTCTAGTGCCACTGTTCAATTCAATTCAAAGTGGGATTTATTGGCATGGAAAATAAGATTATATTTTTTACAACATATTAGTGTCCAAAGTTTTTTATCAAACAGTTGTTTCTTCTTTAAATAACAATTTAAAAAAAATGGTGCATGACGTTTTATAAAATAACATAACATAAGTACATTATTAAATAAACAGAAAAAGAAGACAAACACTGCACACGTTCATGCGTTGCAGGGGAATTCTACATGTGTACAAGTTTGAAGTGAAAAAAACAACTCCAGATTATTTGAGGGTGATAAAAACGTTTTCCTCAAATGGTCAAAATGTTTAGTATTTCTCTGATATATTTTTTTTTGTTTACTGGACAATACTGTACATATTTATAATAGGCATTTTCATATTCTCCTGTGACATTTAAAAAAAATGGAGTAGACTACAGTTTGTGTAGAAAAATTAGGTGAAAACAGAAGCTTAAATACCCATTGCAGTAGCCTACATTGATACATGCCTACTGTAGAATGATTTTGTGTTTGGGGCTGAAATCTGAAATGGTCTAAATCAGTCACAGACAGGAAGTACATGAAGAAGTGTCACGTCACGCTGTGAGCGAGAACGAGCGCGTGCGTGCTGTCCTGATGACAGGTGTGTGTCTCGCGCAGCCTCGCTTGTCGCTCGCGCCGCCCTGACAGATGGAGTTGGTTTGACTCGCGGCTCAAGAAAGAAACGCATATTTCGTTAAAAAATCCGGAATAAATATATATAATATATATTCTAAGCCGGAAATGAGAGGGGAACAGGCTGAAAATGGGGAAAACTCAACGCATTCGGTGAGCGCAAAAGATGAGGGAATGAAATCGCTTTTTAAAAATAACAAAGTGAGGTGCTTGTGTCGAGATGGTTGAGATGTCTGAGGAAATAACATTAACACTAACACTAACCTCTGTGTTGTAGCCCAAATGTTCTACTCAAAATCTGTCATTTTAAAGTTGTATTGAATGTCTGTGTGGACGCGGAGTAGAGAAAAAAAAACTAAAACATAGCTTTCATATTTTTTAGAAAGTACTTTTTAATTCGGCGCACATAACATACACCACAATTGCAATTATAACAATAAAATCAAAACGTATAGGCCTACATTATAAGCTACTTATTCAACGACTTACATGGCTGATTTTGTGAGCAACTTGTATTGTTAACCTCATTTGCTAGCTTACAGGCATAACTTAACTGGCATTTGCTTTAGACAAAATAGCCTAGATATCCAGTTAATAAGATAGGCAAAGTAAATGCTTCATTAATTAGATTCACAATTTAAATCTCATGCCCTCAGTTGCTAGAATCATAGGACACTTGCTTTTAATTGCCATGTTCCATCAAATAGCCTACAGATACAATGTAGGCCTAATAATGCCCTATATAAGATCAAATTCCTTTTTACTTGAATTCCAGCTAGTTTAAAGTTAACCACGTTATACAGGTGTTAAGTATTTGGCTCAAGGTTGTTTATTTATAACTATAATAGGGTCTGCTTCATTCACTATTACAGCAGAGCAAAGCATTTAGTGATATAATGTGTTGAATAAGGGTTTGCTTAGAAGTTCTTTGATGTTTTGTAACTTAAGAAAATGTATATTGTTTGTTTGCTTCTGTTTTCTTTATGGTATTGACATAGAAGTGGTGTGTGTGTGTGTGTGTGTGTGTGTGCCTGTGTGTGTGTGTACATAAGCATTTATTTGTCTTGAAAATATTTTTCTTAATGTTCTTAACATTTTAGCAGTGTGAAAAAGAGAGAGAGAGAGAGGAGGGGGCAGAGAGATTGAGAGACAGAGAGAGAGAGAGAGAGAGAGCCAGAGAGAGAGAGAGCCAGTGCCTTTGTCACTCATGTCTGGTGGCATGGTGAGTGGAATGATAAACAGAAGCCTGTGCTATCCATGTCACTCGCCTAAAATAGCGGCTAACTAAGAGGGCCTCCGATAGCCCCCTGGACTCCATATAAGTCTGCTTGGACTGCTGTTGGCATTATGTGTGTGTGTGTGTGTATGTGTGTGTGTGTGTGTGTGTGTGTGTACTTGAGGGTTAACACTAGGTTTTAAGGTTCAGGTATGAATTAGGATTAGGTAAGGGAATACAATAAATGTCCTCATAAGTATAGCCATACAGCCATAAAAACAGGTGTGTGCGCCTGTGTGTGTGTGTGTGCGCGTGTGTGTGTGTGCGCCTGCGTGCGTGTGTGTGTGTTTGTGTGTGTGTGTGTGTGATACCCTAACATGTACACCTGTCTAGCGGGCTTAATATAGCGCCTCTAACTCAGCAGACTTACGTGTGTCTCTGAGGTCAAAACACATGACGTTTTTTTGACAGCTACTGTGTTTACAAGGCTAAATGTGGGATAATAAGAATGATCGGGGTCGGTGGTTCGATTCCCCGCCACATGTCCAAGTGTCCCTGAGCAAGACACTGAACCCCTTAATTGCTCCTGATAGTTAGTGTGTTAATGTGTGCTCCAGTTGTAAGTCGCTTTGGATAAAAACGTCTGCTAAATGTCATGTAATGTACTGATAATGTTTATTTTTTTATAGCCCCGGCCTTTCGTACAAGAAATACAGCTTTAAAAGTGAATTACAATGAGAAAAGTACATGCATTACAAGCCTCACATTAAAATGGAAATAAAATAAATTAACTTAGAATTGATAATAATAGTAAAAGTAAGCAGCAATTAGCTGGTTCAAGCCTTTAGTTGCGCTTTGAATTTTTTAGATATATACAGTATATACAGCTCTGGAAACAAATAAGAGACCATTTTGGAATTCTCTTCAATCTTCATCTCTACATTACTTAATGGAAATGCTCTAAATGACAAGATTGATGGCGAGGAATGTGGTAGAAATGTTGTCAGTAGTTTATAGTATCAAACCAAAATGTTCATTCTACTCAAACATATGCCTAGAAATAGTCAAACGAGAGACACTGAACATTTGGAGCGGTCTCTCAATTATTTCCCAGAGCTGTATATATGTTAAACTGCAAGAGTGAGTTTGAACATTTTGTGGGAACTGATTCTGGAGAACGATTGTTGTCAAAATCACTTAATCAAAATCAGTCAATATCTCCTTCCGATCTGCTACCTGTACTTACTGTGTGTTTATATCTGGTTCTTACACACAGCATATATAGTCTCCGTAATCCGGTATGTAAACAAAGGGTGTCCACTGTAGCTATGCCTGTTTACAGAGCCTAGGCTGTGTATTAACACCATTTTTTTTGAGGAACAGTTAAAAACATGGGGAAGAAAGCCACAACAAGCAACTAAAACCTACAAGTTAAAAATGAAATGTGCCAGGTCAAGGGGGGTTATGAGCTGAAGTATTTCTTGGCTGAGACTATAACTTCCTGGAGTGTGTGTGTGTGTGTGTCTGTGCCTGCCCTACAATTTATGAGGTCTGCAAATTTAACTGAGTAGACATTTATAACTCGAGTCAAGTTTCTGAGTTTCTAGAAAAGCGTTATTTAAGTATTGGTAACAGTTGAATTAACTGTTATCAACTATTAGTTAATGCTAAGTGAATGCTATCTAGGGTTAGTTAATGCTTTTAAGGGTAAGTTAATGCGTAGTATATGCATATTAAGCATTCAGTAAGTGTTCATTGTTAGTTATGTACGGTAAGTTAATGCTTAGTTTATGTTTATTAAGCATTTAATAAGCATTTCTTAACAGTTAGGTAACTAAACAAATACGTAGAAGGGACTACTTAGACCATATAAAATTGACAGAAAAGTGCATAATATGAGACCTTTAAACCTTAATTAAGCATGAACTAACAGTTAATTAATGAACATAAAGAACACAGGACGCTAATATAACAAATATAAGTTATTGAGCTGTGAAAAAGGGGTTTAGGATCAAATAAGTTTATACCTCTTCCTGCTCCTTTTCAGGCAGATCAATTCAATATGTTATTTGTTCATTTTTTGTTTATTTTTATTTATTTTGTGAAATTATTTGAACATATTTTTTTATTGTATTTTCATGCTTTTAATTTTTTTTGTTGACATGTCTGAAATAAATCGAATCAAATCAAATCAAATCAAAACCTTATTGTAAAGTGTTACCTAAGTATAATGTATTATTACAATAAGGAGAATAAGCATATTTGCAAAAACTGTCAAGCTAGGAACCATTGTCTTAACCTAGACAGTGTTGACCTCTCAAAGGCCTGACAGACAGAAAGGTTAGAGTTTGTCCTTCAGCTACATATACACGCTTGTGTTTCTATTCTATATCTGTATCACAGGCTAAAAGTGTGTGTGTGTGTGTGTGTGTGTGTGTGTGTTATATCTTTGACAAAGGCTAAAAGTGACGCCAGGAGCTATTATCTTAAGGTGACACATGTTGACACAGCAGCAAAGTGTGTGGGGCAAGCTGGACTACAAGTAGGATTCATGGGGAAAATGTGAAATATTTCCCTGTGGTTATACCGATTAAAGGAATACTTCACCCATACGGAGTCGGCGTTCTATCATTATAAAATCACTATCATAATATAATGAATGAGGTTTTTCTTCCCTCAGTCTTTCCTCAGTCTTCCCTTGGCCCAGCTGTAACCCTACATTTTACCATGTGTGATGTCCTTTGTTTACATACCAGTTTACAGAGCCTAGGCTGTGAATTAACACAGGATTTTGTTTTTCAGTATACACAGTACAGACAGGTAGCTGAGAGATATTCACTGATTTTGTCCAAAAGCGTTCTCCAGAATCACGGACTCCATCTTTAATCATAATTTTCCCTTCTTTATTCCTTTTCTTCCAGCAGAGTGAAATCTTGATCCACCAGCTCAAAGAAATCACTGGAATCCACGACCCACAGGTCCTCTACAGAGCCTTGAAGGTGAGAGAAAAAAACTGAAATTGTCCCTGGTTCTAATCCTCATACTATCTACTATCTAGTATGGTAGAAAAAAGATTTAGGATGTCCCGATTCTTGTGGCCAGATTTAGTATGGTTAGAAATACCTGGATGTCTACTAGATACGGACAAGATGTTTAGTGTTGAAAACAGCATTGCTACTTGGGTGATTCTGAACCACAAACCAGTGCCGTCACATCGACGAAGCCTCCGAAAACAAACAGGGATGCGACGGATATAAAAGCAAGAGACAAGATCAAGGCGCAATATTATGATGAAATAACTAAGTAAAAGTATGCCACCAATACTCTGTTGTACTTTCTTTTGCTGTATCTTCCCCTCTCTCTCTCTCTCTCTCTCTCTCTCTCTCTCTCTCTCTCTCTCTCTCTCTCTCTCCTTCTCCCTCTCTCTCCCTCTCTTTCTCCCCTCTCTCTCTCTCTCTCTCTCTCTCTCTCTCTCTCTCTCTCTCTCTCTCTCTCTCTCTCTCTCTCTCTCAAAGGCCAGCCAGGGAGACATTGGACATGCTGTTGGTTTGCTGACGACAGAGACGCCAGAAGTTCAGGATCCTGGAGAAATGCAGGAACCAGGGACCACTACAGGAGCCTGGGAGGGACAGAAAGGTACAATGAAGTCTCAAATAATCATCCATGACAATGTTGACGTAATTTACAAGTACTTCAGTTTAAAGTATATACAGCTCTGGAAGAAAATGAAGAGCCCAGTCTGGATTTTTCTTCAATCTTCATCTCTACATATTGAAAATGCTCTCTCAAAAAATGTATTGGAATTTAGAAATGTTGTCAGTAGGTTATATTGTAAAACCAAAATGTTCATTCTACTCAAACATATGCCTATACTAGTAAAACAAGAGACACTGAACATTTGGAGTGGTCTCTAATTTTTTTTCCAGGGGTGTATATATATCAATATTTATTTTTATTTTCAGGAATTCCTAAAGATGAACTGCAGACCGCCATAGAACTCAGCCTGCAGGAGTCTCAACATGCCAACGAAGAGGAGAGAGAGTTTCATAGGTAAGTTGGGATTTATGGTAGTTTTGAAAGAAGTTAGTCTAGTTAGCCTGCTATCGGTGTATGAATGTGTGTGTGTGTGTGTGTGTGAATGGTAACGTGTGAATGTGAACAGGTCTCCCTTGAAAAAGAGTCTCTTATCTCAATGGGAAATACCTGTATAAATAAAGGTTAAAAAAAAATAAAAAAATTGATAGTGTTAATCCAGTTCTTTCAGTGCTTTTTAAATGTGTATTGTGTCATTGTGTGTGTGTGTGTCAGGGCCTTGGAGGCGAGTGTGGAGGAGAACGCGGCCCGGATGAAGAGGAAG
Source organism: Hyperoplus immaculatus (assembly GCA_949357725.1). Lineage (NCBI taxonomy): Eukaryota > Metazoa > Chordata > Actinopteri > Uranoscopiformes > Ammodytidae > Hyperoplus > Hyperoplus immaculatus. Next base: position 2,826,137 of record OX442362.1, read on the forward strand.
AGGAGTGAAGCCCAGAGTGAGATGAGCAGCCCGGCCGACTGGCTGCGTCATGACGACTGGCCCGTCGGGATCCGCAACATAGGAAACACCTGCTGGTTCAGCGCTGTCATACAGGTGAGAGTGAACCAATTAACAATTTTTTAATTTTTTTTTTTAATATTAATTTTTGGCATTTTCAAGCTTTTTTTAATCGATAGTACAGAACCTGGGCCGCGAGGCCTGAGCCAATATGGTACGCGCTCTATCCAATGCGCCACCATAGCGCCCTGAGAAGAACCACTTCACTTCTAATTGGTGACATCAATGACATAGGGATCTGTTGACGGATGAGAACATGGGATAATTTATTTTTATTTTAAATTTTTTTCTTTGTTGTTGTTGTGGTTTTGTTTTGTTTTTGTATTAGGGGTGAAATATATTTTGGAGGTCAAAGGTCACTGAGACCTGACATATTGTGTGGTCTCAGTGAACGTGTACCATATTGTAGCTTCTTAGGAGCTTTACCTTCTTTAAAGGTGCTGTAAGCGGAATGGTTCTTTTAGCTAACTTCCTGTCAGTTACTGCAGTTAGCGGTGCCCTCGCTCATCCCTACGTCACCACATTAATGCACTGCGGTCTTCAAGCAGCGAGTTATCTAGAATCATCTCAGATCCATAAGTGTGATAAAAACATTATAAAAACCATCAAAACAGACATTGGGAAGGATTTTTACCTGCTCCGCCATTGTAGGCGCTTACACATTCACCCATCTGTCGCTCTGGCGTGCACCGGCAGTGAGACCATGAGTGAGACGGGTTTCGGTTTGTAGCGTTCTCTCTTGTGATTGGATATTAATTTCGGGTTTACATGGTTTTCCGATTACATGCAGAGCAGCTGAAATCGGCTTTATGAAATGCGCACATTATGTAAGTGATCACTGTATGAATAAAGAGCGATTTAACACTTATATTAACATAAATAAACCGCTTACTTCACCATTAAAGCATCCACCACAAAACTGTATATTTGGCTTATATATACACAGACCTGCTATTTAAAAGGGCTCCTATAAAAACAAATTATATCACTGGTTGTACCAATGCATGTAGGCTATAACACCTTTAAAACACTATTAAAATTCAAATAACAAGGTTCATAACACAGCTGTGAACTCCTAACATATGTTCAGCTAAGCTCCTTCCAACCGCCCACCTGTTTAACAGTGTCTCACAACCTTTAATGCTAAAAGTTAAAAATAGCTAAAAAATCTCCCTCTCTCTCTCTCTCTCTCTCTCCCTCTCTCTCTCCCTCACTCTCTCTCTTTCTGTCTCTCTCTCCCTCTCTCTCTCTGTGTATGTCTCTCTCTCCCTCTCTCTCTCTCTCTCCCTCCCTCCCTCTCTCTCTTGCTCTCTCTCTCTTCCTCTTTCTCTCTCTCTCTCTCTGTCCCTCTCTCTCTCTATCTCTCTCTCTCCCTCTTTCTCTCTGTCCCTCTCTCTCTCTCTCTCTCTCACACACATTTATATATATAAACACAGTTTCCCTTCCAAGATTTTCTAACTTTAGTTTGTCCGAGATGTGTTGCACCTTAAATCAGCAAATGTTGTTTTATGGCTTCAAAGGTGCAGTCAGTGATTCTGGAGAACGCTTGTTGTCAAAGTCACTTTTTGGTCAAAATCAGTGAATATCTCCTCATGATCTGCTACCTGTCCGTACTGTGTGTGCGCTGAAAAGAATATACACATAATACACAGCCTAGGCTCTGTAAACAGGCATGTTGCTAGCTATGTATGCTGTTTATTAACAAGATTCAGATTAATTTTCAGCACACAGTACGGACAGGTAGCGGATCATGAGGAGATATTCACTGATTTTGGCAAAAAGTGATTTTTGACAACACGCGTTCTCTAAAATCGCTGACTCCACCTTGAAACAATCTTTTTCGCATTGTGCTTGATAAATTCCAACTTTAAAATCACCTTTTTTCAGCGACTTTAATCTCATCCTAACAGTTATTTAAAAAAACATCAGGAAGTGAACAGAGAGGGTGTGGATACACATCTCCTAAACGAGAGCTTACAGTCTTTCTCTGCGCTCGCTGTTGATTCTATTATAAGTCCATTGCCGGCTGTATTTAGTCGGGACTATCAGGTGCTTATGCTGAAACCTGAGCCCTCATTCAGATTCAGGGGCGAAGGGGGAAAATTAAATAG
>OX442362.1:2833325-2853325 GCA_949357725.1 Hyperoplus immaculatus
TGGTCAGTATCCGCTGCAAGTCAACGGATTCAACAACCTGGACGAGTGTCTGGAGGGAGCCATGGTGGAGAAGGACATCGAGTCACTGCACCCAGAACACAGCGCCACCTCTGCCCGGGAGGTGAATTACACCAAATGAATGTGTGTGTGTGTGTGTGTGTGTGTGTGTGTGTGTGTGTGTGTGGCTGTGTCTTGATTCAGGGGTTGCAGCCTACGTAGGCTGCATTTGAAGACCGATTGCGTCATAGCGGCATGCAAAGGCTGTCCCATTTGCAAGGCTCCTTGCAAGGCTCCTCATATGCGGCCGAGAAATGCAGCCTTCGTTTCACGGTTTTGAAGGCTGCATCAGATGTATCCTTCGTGGCCCAACATATCCCAAGATTCATTGCGTTTTTTTCAGAGATTGCATAAAATAAAATAAAAAATAACAAAACAGCAACGTGTTGCTCCATCTTCTTAACTTTTATCTTCCTTTCTTTTTTTCTTGTACTTTTTTTTCTTTTCGTCTGGTAGGCAACTTCTTTTTCTTTTTTCCTCCATTGACAGGGCTGTCTCCGTTGGCAGCAATCAGGGTTGCTAGGCAGCACAGGAGCGGCGAGTCGTCACGCAAGGTAACGGCTTGTTACGTAAACCGGAAATGCTCGTAAACGGAGACCTGCGGAGACCGTCTCATTTAACAAGGCTCGTTGGCCTTGGAATCGACCTTAAAATAGGCCTTCATAGGCTATAGCCTTCATAGAGCGCGAGACTGCGTCCTACCAAGTGCGTGGTCTCTGTAATGGGACATAGCTTACGTGTGTGTGTGAGTGTGTGCGTGCGTGCGTGAGTCAGTCAGTCAGTCAGTCAGTCAGTCAGTCAGTCAGTCAGTGAGTGTGTGTGTGTTAAGTTTGATACTTTGCTAATAAAGTCATATTTTCTTTCTGTTGCAGAGATGGTTCAAGAAGTTGCCACCGGTGTTGACGTTTGAACTGTCACGATTTGAATTCAACGCTCAGCTCGGTCGCCCTGAAAAGATCCACAAGAAACTGGAGTTCCCACAAATCATTTACATGGACAGGTGAGATAATAATGTTTTGTGACTATTGGCTGGTTGGAAAAGCCCTACTAATGTCCTACTCATACTCATTTTGACGTCAAGTATGTTGTGGTTGTGTATGCGAGTTTGTGTAGGCGAGAAATGCCATGATGAGTACTTACTTCCGGGAAGATTTTGTGTACGGATCGATAGTTTACTTTACCTACTCAAACGCCCCACAATGCATTGCGTCTTTTCAAGCGGCATGGAAGTTTTTTTTTTAAATTCTTTATTGCTTCTATATACTAGAGTGTAAACCTTCCGACGGACCTCACATACACAATCGATAGTTAAGTAGACAGTATGTACATGTTGAGTATGTAGGAGGGGGGACGTTAGTAGGGCTTGTCGAACACAGCCTCTGAGTGTAGCTTGAGTAAAAATCCGCCATTACAATATTTTTTTGTGTTTCTGGTCTGGGGTTCTCAACATGTTATGTCTACAGTAAAAGTGTATACACTTAGAAGGCTAAAAAAACAGCAGGCCTTTAAGTGTGTATTTAAATGTGTCAGCAAATCTTTAAGACATGTACTGATGTACAGACCAATTTAGATGGATGGATGGATGGATGGATGGATGGATGGATGGATGGATGGATGGATGGATGGATGGATGGATAGATAGATAGATAGATAGATAGATAGATAGATAGATAGATAGATAGATAGATAGATAGATAGATAGATAGATAGATAGATAGATAGATAGATAGATAGATAGATATCACCTTCCCTGCAATATTACATATTTTGGAGAGTTCATTTTTATTTGTCACGCTCAGGATTTCCATAATTTTTGCGAAAAACTGTTTTTCTTGTGTCCAGATATCTTCACAAAAACATAGAACAGACCCACGAGAGGAGAGGGGAAGTGAAGAAACTCAAGGATCAACTCGCAGCCCTTCAGCAGAAACTCGAGTGGTGAGTTACCCATTCAAACACTTCTACTTTACCTTAAGTCAACAAATCTTTTACAAAAATGTTTGCATTAAATTTCGGGGCGTCATGGTGTAGTAGTTAGAGCTTCCCCCCCCCCCCCCCCATAGAGGCTCAGTCCTCTTTACAGCAGACCTGGGTTAGAATCCGGCACGTGGTCGTTCTCTGCATGTCATTCCCCTCTCTGACCCATTTCATGTTCTGTCTAATAAAAAGAAAAAGAAAAAAAAAAAAAAGCTAAAAGAAATTGTCTTAAATGAAATCTCAATATATTCTTTCGTCTTAATTTGAATAACCTTGCCTTGCCTTATGTCTTTCTAATTGTTTGCCATTTCTATTCCCAGCTATAAGAACTACGGCTCCGGCCCCTCTAAATACCCTCTGGCAGACGTGCTGCAGTTTGCGTTGGAGTTTGCTACGACTAAACCGTCCAGTGTTTCACCAGCCGAAGATCTCCGAGCGACTTCCCCTTCCCCGATACACCTCACTGAAACCAACTCCAAGGACAACAGGTAGAGTAACAAACATTTCATTTTTTAAATATGTTCATTTGCCAGTATTTCACTTTTCTTTTTATTTATTTTTTTAACCTTTATTTATACAGGTAAATCCCATTGAGACCGGAGACTCTTTTTCAAGGGAGACCTGTTCCCATTTACACTATCGACATTCACACAACTTATTATTATGCAGTGGGTTAGAGTCCCACAGAAATAGGTTAAAGTCATGTTTACAAATGGTAATCCTCTTTTTCTTCTTTTAAAAAAATTGAAAATGATCTTTTCATGTTTAGCTGTATAATGTAGTGATAGTTTGATCCCCCAAAATATTTATAAAAAAAATAATAAAAAATTATACCACAACTTTCTGACACTAACTAATGCTTTTATTTGCTTTCATAGTGACTGTGCAGACCCAGATTCGGAGGATCTTGGTGTTTTGAGAAAAATATCTTTACATGTTTAGCTGTATAATATACTGATAGTTATACTGATCCCCCCAAAAAAAATTTTAAATAAATAAAACTAACACCCCCACATTCTCACAGTACTAACTAAATTAATGCATTCCTGAACTTTACAGTGACAGTGCAGACCCAGATTCGGAGGGTCTTGCTTCCAGTGTTTCCAGTTGCCAGCGAACCCCAATCTACAAGCCGTTCACGCAGCACCGTCCCCCCGTCGACTGCCCCCCGCACCCCGCCCCGCACAGCGTCACAGACGAGGAATTGCACTACGTCAAGACGTGTCTGCAGCGCTGGAGGACTGAAGTGGAGAACGACATCATTGGTATTCAGACGCACGCACTCATACTTTCACTGTTTCAATTTTGACGTAAAAAAATATATATGTAAAAAAAACTAAAATAATTGCACTTACATGTTACCCCTACATCTAGCACTTTTTTAAACATGTGGCACTTTGTAAATTTGGCTTATTTGAAGCAAATGTACATGAATTTTTACCTTGCTCTCCCAAAAAGAGTAACAAAAATTATGAAATAAATTAATTTGGAAGAATAACATTCTTATTTGTGTCTTTTTTTGTTTTGTGTGTGTGTGCGTGTGTGTTTGTGTGTGTGTGTGTGTGTGTGTGTGTGTGTGTGTGTGTGTCAGAGCTGAAGGCGAGCATTGACAGGCTCAGTCAGATGCTGGAGGGAATGTACACAGACAACAACCTCTGCCAGGTAAGACGTAAACTCATCTCACTTTGACAAGTAGTGGGTGCGGTTACGTGCTTATTTTCATCAGAATCTTTCAGTTGATGATACAAGCGTGAAAATGGCATCAGCTGTCTCCATGAGTCACTGACAAGAAAAGTGTCCGAGACATTTGAAAATTGTGAATTCATAAAGTTCTCATAGAAATGTAGCTATTGGGTTTTTTCATATTATTATAACCTTTTTTTTTATTTTTGTCTCGGACAATTTTCTTGTCCAGTGATCCATGGAGACGGCTCAAGCCAATTTTCACGCTTGTATCAGGAATTAAAAGATCGATTACATTTTTTGTTAATTCAAAAACCGTCGGCATTGTACATGTCATGTGTGTTTGTCTTTGAAAAATATTAAGTCTTTAATAAAGAAAATAAAGAAATTCAAAAACTAACCTTATATAATATAGGTGCCGTACAGACTCCATGCAGTGTGTGTGAATGGGTGAATGGTGAGAAATGTAAAGCGCTTTGGGGCTGAGAAAATTGGCTAAAAAAGCGCTGTATAAGTCAAGTCCATTTAACATTTCATTGTATTGTGTATGTCTATAAAAAAGTATTTAAAAAGAAAAATGAAAAACTCCCACTCATCTCAATAGGTGCCATACAGGCTCCATGCAGTGCTTGTGCACGAGGGCCAGGCGTCCGCGGGTCATTACTGGGCGTATATCTACGATCACGCCAACCAGCGCTGGATGAAATACAACGACATGTGCATCACCGAGTCCACCTGGGAGGAGCTGGAGAGGGAGAGCTTTGGAGGCATGACCAACGCGAGCGCCTACTGTCTGATGTACATAGACGACAGGCTACCTCAACTCATCACAGGTAGAGAGGGGATTCACCTGTCTGTCTGTCTGTCTGTCTGTCTGTCTGTCTGTCTGTCTGTCTGTCTGTCTGTCTGTCTATCTGCATCAATAATAAATAATGTTCTTATTGGGCAACAGCATTAAGGATCTGTGTTAAAGCTATAGTGTGTCAATTGTTTGGCAATGGCTTGAATTAAACCAACATTTATTCATATTAAAAAGTTATGCACTATAACTTTAATGTTACTGTTATTCTTTAAGTATTTCTTAACAGCCAAAGTATTCATGCAAACATTTTAGAAATCGGATCATCCTAGCCTGAGAAAAGGCAGAAAGAGTGTTTTATGGTCTCACTGTCTAACCCTACATTTTCCCATGCGTGACATCACACATGGAAAAATGTAGGGTTAGCATTTACAGGACAGCTGGGCCAAGGGAAGACTGAGAAAAGACTGAGGGAAGAAAAACCTCATTCATTATATTATAATAGCGATTTTATATTGATAGAACGCTGGTTCTGTATGGGTGAAGTATTCCTTTAAGTATTTTTAACGGCCAAAGTTTCATTTTGTTAAATTTGTTTATAAACAGACACCACAGACGATGAGACGGGCCAGGTGCTTCATGGTCTGGACTCTCTGCCGTCCGTCCTGAGACGTTACGTCAACGAAGACAATCGCTGGTTCCAGCAGGAGCTGAGCGAGTGGCAGGAGCAGTTCAGCCAGAACGCTGCACCGCAGGGCGAATCTACGGTCACCACCGCCTCCGCAGACCCTCAAAACCCAAACCCTGACCCTAACCCAAACCCTGAGACTGACCCCCATGACCCCATAACACACAGTGAGGATGGTGGGCCACAAACAGAGGAAGCATCTCAGGTAAGTTTAAAATTACATTTAAAAGTAAATTAAAGATCTACTTCACCTGTGGAAATATGAAGGTATATTGATCTCTGTGATCCTGTGTAGTATACATGTGCAAACATTTTAGAAATCGGTTCATCCTAGCCTGAGAAAAGGCAGAAAGAGTGTTTTATGGTCTCACTTTCTTATCCTACATTTCCCATGTGTGACATCACGCATGGGAAAATGTAGGGTTAAAAACGCTAACTATGCCTCTAATGACCAATTTGTGAAATTCAGGCAACTAAATTTGTTTTATTACGTGTGTTAACCTCATAACCATAACTCTAACCCCTTAATACAGAGTGAGGATGGAGTGGAGCTTACGGATGGAGCCGGACCCTCCACTGAAGAACCAGAGGTGGAAGCGACTTCAGAATCACAACCAGAGCCGGAGGAAGAGAAAGAGAAAGAGAAAGAGACAGAGCCCACAGAGAAACATGAAGGTTTGTAGAGTTTTGTTTTGTTTAATTTATTTTGGTCGTTAACCAAATTATAGACAATAGAATCAGTCAAGATTTAGATAAACAGTAAACACACATTAAAGGTTCAGTAAGTGATTTGGTTCTTTTTAGCTAACGTCCTGTCAGTGCCTAGCAGTTATCAGTCCCCTCCCTCGTCCCTACGTCACCACCACATGAACACACAGCCGTCTTCGTCAGATAGTGCCGCGATGGAGAGCAGCGAGTCATCGTTCACCGGGCACAGAGACCACGCCTCTTTATAGCGCTCTGTCTCCTGATTGGATAAAAACCAGGATGCCCAGATTAGTACTTACTTCTGGGAATATTTTGTGTATTACGTCTTTTCAAACGACACGAAAGGTGTTTTTTTAATTATTTATTGCTTCTGTATACTTCATTGTAAACGGTCCGAAGAGCATTGCATACACAATTGACGGTTAAGTGACAGTATGTAGTGTACACATGTTGAGTATGTAGGAGAGAGGCTTTTCGAACACAGCCCCTCACACAGCTGTCAAGCTTTCTCAAGGCCTTCCAGTGTCCTTGCAGATGGCAAAACAGGCTGGGAATGTTCTGCCATCTCGACAGTAGGTTTAATTTTGGCCACATTAGCGCCCCCTGTGGTTAAGTGTGGTACTGCAGTCTATTATTAAACCAGGAAGTTGGCCCACATGTCTTAGTAATGACAGTAGTTGTCAGTAGTTGATCAGCCGAGCCGCATGGTGTATCAATCCGTTACAATCCTCTGATTTGCCCCATCGTAGCCATTGCCTGTGAGTAGATTTATATTGTTTAAGATTTGGTTATTCATTTCTGAGGAATATTTTAGTCATTAATAGGATTTGTTTATGTTTTTATTAGGTTATGAAACTGCTATTATTTGCTATATATGCTAAGTCATGCTAGTACATTACATCTCAGTAGCATCATGAAGCTAACACTGTACTATGGCGTTATATTTGAGTACATATTTCTGTGTTCTTATGTTTAAATTAATATTTTGCGTATTTCTTGTCTTTGTTTTTTGGACTAGAAGAATCAGAGTTACCGTTACTGTCGCCATTGGAGACGTCTGGCTGTCACCCTGACGACAGCAGCAGTGCAACAGTCACTGACACCATGGCAACAAGCCAGAGCACCACACAAGCCGAGAAGGAGATTCAGAGTCAGGTGGGCAAGTTCATGACTCCCTGTGTGTGTGTGTGTGTGTGTGTGTGTGTGTGTGTGTGTGTGTGTGTGTGTGTGTGTGTGTGTGTGTGTGTGTGTGTGTGTGTGCCTACTGCCTTTAGGGGGGTGACCACATTGACACTTTTGTTAATTCTAGCGCCCCCTTTGGACTTAAGCGGTAGTGTTTTTACTACGCCAGCTGTAGTTCCTTGGTGAGCGTACCCACGACAAAGGCATTAAGAAAAACTATATTAAAATATCATTCTTTGCCCTGGGGGTGACTAGACGGACACATTTTCATTGAATTTGGCTCAACTAGAAACACATTTAGAAAGGTTTTAAGTAGCCATTTTAATTAGACATTTTTAGAATCTTAGCGCTGGTGATTTTCCTTTGGCGCTGGAAAAAATATCTTTGGGGGACTCTAAAAAATCTCTATGCAGGAAAAACCCCCTACTGTTAAATATGGGTCACACATTCCAGACCACTAAAATAACGTGGGTAAATCTGGGTCAGGGATCTTATTTCACCACTTAACATAGATAGCAACACAGAGCCCGGCTTTAAGGTCAGGCAGGGTGGACGGAAATGTACTGATGGGCTGAAGGTAAATGAGTCAGTATAACTGTACTTACAGCTCCGGAAAAAATTAAGAGACCAGTCTGGATTTTTCTTCAATCTTCATCTCTACATTTCTCAATGGAAATGCTCTTTAATGGCAATTTTTTGGGGGGAATTTGGTAGAAATGTTGTCAGTAGTTTGTAGTATAAAACCAAAATGTTCATTCTACTCAAACATATGCCTTTAAATAGTAAAGAAAGAGACACTGAACATTTGGAGTGGTCTCTTTATTTTTTCCAGAGCTGTATATAGCACTTTTAAAAACACTATAATAATAATAATTTTTATCAACTAATTTTTTGACACACATTGGCTTGTTCATCATCATTTTTTTTACCTGTGTCTTCCGATTTAATGGTAACACACTGACATGAAAAACTTAGGAAAACTTAGGGAAACTCACATTTTCAAGGCAACTGCCAGCACTAGATATTTGTGTTTTGAGGCTAAGACTAAGTTTTAAGGAAAACTGTCTACATTTGAGTCAACACATTTTCATACACACTAAAGAGTTTAAGTTAATACTATCTATTTTTTAAATTAAATTAAAGTATTTATATTTAGCATGTGTTTTTTTTTTCTTTCAACATTTTTGTAATATATGTCCTCTGTGTTCCTATGTTCTCACTTTGGGAATGTAGTGTAAATTGTATTTTGTTTCCCTGCATTTCCAGTACGTCCCTTGGCAAGGAAAATAAAGCTTCTTTGCTTTTTTTTTCTTTATATTGCTGAAGACCCACTTTTTTTGCATTGGCCTTTAACACAGGTTGAGACTTTGACACTCCTACGTTTTTTTTTCTCATGAATCTCATATGTTGTTTTTTATTGTATCTTGTACAGCACTTTGTTCAACTGATGCTGTTTTTAAATGTGCTGTAAAAATAATTTTGACTTTGACTTTCTTTGACTTAAACTTAAATGTTATTCAAACTCTTTCTCTTCGTCAGACTCCTGTCCCTGAAGCAGATCTTAGTAACCAGGCAACAACATCGGTACCTCCCAACGTTCCGATTGAGAAGAGTGACACATCACCGTCGGTAACAGCAGACCTGGCCCCGAGAGCTGAAGGTGAGTTAAGTTACGTTATTAGTCAATGGTTGGTTGGTTACATTGAAATTCGTCTTTTCGCATATCCCCTCTCAAGTTACCACACTCCACTCTCCCGTACTAGTGGAGCAGATAAGTGCTACAATCTTTCAATTTGTGATACAAGCGTGAAAATTGTCATGAGCCGTCTCCATGGGTCACTGACAAGAAAATTGTCCGAAAAAAAAAGCAAATGAAAAAATTATTAAAAAAACCCAATACATTACTATGACAAATTTTCAAATTCACAATTTCAAATGTCTCGGAAAATGTTCTTGTCAAGCGTTCCCATGGAGACGGCTCATGCCAATGTTCACGCTTGTATCATCAACTGAAATATTCTGACGAACATAAGCGCTTAGCCGCTCCGCTATAGCAACTATGGATGTAACAATGCACGTATCGTACCCAACCGTCACAATACAAGCAATTCAAATGAATATGCTGAATGTTCAGGCTTGTTTGTTGTTTGTTTGAACTTACACTTATTTATGAAGTATTTTATTGATTGGAGATTTTGCTGCAGTATTCTTAGGCCATCCTACCAACCCTAAGTAACAATATTTTGTGTATCGTTACACCCTAAAGTAGAAACCCCTGAAGAAGAGTCAACCCAGGAAGGGTCTGGGACGGAGCAGGAAGTGGTCGTGGCTCGGAGCAGACAGAGGCCGACCGAGGACGTCGTGTCTGAAGTCGACATCCCAAACGTCGGCCGCATCACCGTGAGGGCCGACGCAGACGGGTACAATGAAGAGGTGAGTGTGTGTAGGTGTGAGTGTCTGTGTGTGTGTGTGTGTGTCTTTGTGTTTGTGTGTGTGTGTCTGTGTGTGTGTGTTTTATAATGTGAAATAAATGTTTGTGTGTGTGTGTGTTAGTGTAAGTGTGTTTGTGTGTGTGTGTAGGTGTGTTTGTGTGTGTGTGTTAGTGTAGGTGTGTTTGTGTGTGTGTGTGAAAGAGAGAGAGAGAGAGCGACTGAGAGAGAAAGAGAGAGTGAGGAACTAATGTACACAATGAAGAGGTGAGTGCAGGGTGTATAATGTGAAATAAATGTTTGTGTGTGTGTGTGTGTGTACATTCTGGAATAACGCTGGATTAAATGTATTAAAAAATAAAAAACAAAGAAATCACTTGTACTTTATAATGTTTTTTTTGGTAGGCTTGATTGTGTCTTGATTGGCTACCTAGTATTTGCTATAACTCACTAGGGGTGAGAGGAAAGGTGGCCTAATAAAGTAACTTAACTTAACTTTACTTAACTATAACTCAGTCCTGTTTCTCCTAGATGATGTTGACTCCAGCGATGCAGGGCGTCATCATGGCCATCGCCAAAGCTCGGCAAATATTCGATACGGAAGGTCCAGAGGCCGGACTCATCAAGGTAAGGGGCTGTGTGTGTGTGTGTGTGTGTGTGTGTGTGTGTGTGTGTGTGTGTGTGTGTGTGTGTGTGTGTGTTAAAAATGCATTTTTGGCATGTTTTTAAAGAAGAAAAATAGACAAAAAATCTCAGAAAATTATGTTTTTGCCTGCAGTGTCTTGCCCTTGACCAAATTCCCTCAATTTTATTATATTTTTTAAATTTTCGATACAGAACACAAACACACAACCAAAAAAGTGAACACACATATAAAAGACAAAACAAAATAAACGACTAACATGGCGTACTTTACTGAACATGTTTTCTAAGGACATTGTTTATACTAAAGGTTAATGTTGAGCAAGAAATATAAAACGTCATGAAGGCCACTTCAGCGCTGCTATATGGTCGAGGAAAGGCTGCCATATCTGCTTACATTTTTCTACTTTTCCTGAAATCTCGTTTGATGTTTTTTTTTTTAAATGATTATCTTTTCCCCTAGGCGTTCCATGAGGAGTATGCCCGTTTATACGAGCTATCCACGGAGGAGACGACTCCCCAGGACGACCCGCGGCTGCATCATTCTCTGGTTTACTTCTTCCAGAACAAAGCCCCCAAACGCATCATAGAGAGAACGCTGCTGGAGCAGTTCACTGACCGAAACCTCAGCTTTGACGAGAGGTACGTTATGCCTTTAATATACAGTCTATACACAAGTCCTGTTTACAAATAGCTTAAAGCCCTGTTTGGTTTGCACAGTGGGTTATAGCCCCACATTCATTCGCTTTTCTAATGTCTATTTTATACTTGATGTGTTTTATACCCCTGTGAAACACTTTGAATGGCCTTGTGTCTGAATTGTGCTATAGAAATAAACTTGCCTTGTCTTACCTTACACATACACAGTAAAATGGCCCTTAGACATTAGGTTATTATAGTGGATCGGTTTTCAAAATGTATAAAGAATATAAATACTGATAGGCTATTGAGAGGTACGTACACTTTACATACAGTCTATGGTACACACACATACACAGTGAGGAATATAAGTGCGAGAGAAGGATCCACTATACTACTATAGCTTTGACGAGAGGTACGTAGGCCTTTTATATACAGTTTATGGTACGTACACATTCTGAAAAAATGGCCCTTAGACTATTATAGTGGATCGGTTTTCAAAATATTAATACAGATAGGCTATTGAGAGGTAGGTACACTTAAATAGTAATAATAATCTTTTTTACGTATGCCTTTTATATACAGTCTATGGTAGGTACACATACACAGGCAAAAGGCCTTTAGACATTGGTTTATTATAGTGGATCGGTTTTCAAAATGTTAATACAGCTATTGACAGGTACGTACACTTTACATACAGTCTGTGGTACACACACATAAACAGGCAAAAGGCCACAATAAAAAACTGGTGGCTAAATTGAATGGGACAAAGTTAGTTATGTAAGCTTTGACGAGAGGTATGTACAGTACACTTTTATATACAGTCTAAAGTACATACACATACTGAGAAAAGAATAGAAATTGGACTATAGAGTGGATCAAGTTTAAAACATTTATGAAAGAAATAGGTATACAGGCAATTGTCAAAAAAGATGATGATTTACTAAACCATTCAGCATTCTGCACTGAACAACTTTTTTCAAGGAAACATTTTCCCGCCAAGTTTTCATGATAATCAATCAGATTTTATTTTTGTGTTTTTAGTCTTTCGATGGGATCTGAGTTCACGGTTTAGAAACAGGCACATTTGTAAAAATAATAATAATAATAATATTTTTTTAAACATAACTTTGCTGTGATAAGAAGGCGATGAAGGTTAAAATCAAATGTACCACAGTTTTATTCAGTGTGTCTTAGCAATCCAGAAAAAACTGTAACATTGATTAAGAAGTCATACAGTAAAGAGTAACCCATATGCATGTGTATTACGCCCTCTAGTGTCCACAACAGGCATTGCAGCATAGTGTGAATGTGTGTGTGTTAGATATCAATCCTTTTGTGTTGTTTATTTCCACACAGGGCCATCAGTATCATGAGAGAAGCCCGAACAAAGCTACGCCTCATCAAACCAGACGACATGGACATGGATGAATATCTGGTACTGACTAACAAATGGGTTCAACTCTTCTGTTTTTAGGGGTTTATCTGTCCTATATTTCTAATAATTTGTTACTATTTTAAACTGTTTGGTATAATAAGAATATTGTCTAAACGTAGCTTTAAGTTTGATATATTCAGTTTTTATTTTATTATCGACCAACTCTATTAAAGGTTCAGTGTGTAGAATTGAAAGGAATTGAGGACAGTGGTGGATAATGCCATCTTTAGTAACTACTTCTTGTCCTCGAAGGCCACCGTAGCTTCTGTAAATTCTCCAAAAAGGGAAGGGGTTAGCAAGGGAGCGTCGGCATCTACAATCTCACCACAAGATGCTGCCAAAATACTCCAAATAGTACACACTGTGCCTTTAATTTAACTGCACACACAGCAGAAGAAGTGACTATGTTGTTGTTTGTGTTTCACAGCAGTGGCACGATGACTACAAGCTTTTCAGAACGGTGTTTGTTTACCTGCTGACGGGGCTGGAGCACTACCAGCATGGGAAGTAAGTGTTCAACATTCACCAGCACACACAGACACACACACACACACACACACACACACACACACACACAAACACACACACACACACACACACACCCGGTGAGATTTCAAAGCAAGATACACCAAGGAGCTTCGATTTGAGAAGTCTATACATAAATAAATACTACATAGGGTTAATACTCTACAAGTGATTTGTACAAACACATGTCAAGACAACGAGGCATGTCAACAAAAATGCAAATAGAAAAAACGTTGAAAAATTCAAAAGTTTGAGCGCAGAACGAATTAATGATTTGCCAAAGCGAGAATTCACCTGCAAAGACTCGACTCGATCTTTAAACACTTCAAACAGAGGTATAGGGCCATGATTCTCACAGGCTACAGGGATAAAGGGGTTTGTATAAAAAATAAATTCAAATCATTTACATTGAGTGTGTGTGTGTGTGTGTGTGTGTGTGTGTGTGTGTGTGTGTGTGTGTGTGTGTGTGTGTGTGTCAGCATGCGTGAGGCTCTGACCTATCTGGCTCATGCGTACGAGACCAACAGCAACCTGCTGAAGAACGGAGAGAAACGAGGAATGGAGAAATCCCTCATCGGAAACTACAGACGGAAATGTCTCACTGTGAGTTCAAGTTCAACTTTGCAAAGATTTATTTTTATTAAGAGATGCTAAGAACAATGTTTCAGGTTTCATTCATGTATTTTGATAAAAATTAGTAAAACTCAAATTCTCAAGTTTCATCTCTGTCTCTCTGACCTGTTGTTATAAACCAGAGACACAACACAAATGCAAAAATACCCACTCCCCACTCCCCGATCCCCAAACCACCACGCACAGACTTTTCTAAAGTAAAATAAATTCAACTGAGCAATAAGGAAAAAACAACAAAGCTTCAGGGCGAGTTGATGCCAAAAACCTATTCTGAAAACAAAAAGAACGAGCGATCCCTAACCTCAACATGAGACAAACTCTGTAAAATAAATGGCAACTCACCCCTACCGGACATAATTAACTACAATAACGAACACATAATAAATAATAATAATGGTTCGGGAATCTGTGAGCGAGTGCTGCTGCTGCTAATCATGCCACCAGCTGAGTGACTCCGGCGGAGCCTTTGAACGCCCGGAGGCTGAGAGCGAGCCAATCAGCTTCCGCCACTTACGGAGCCAATCACCAGCACCTGCACCTGTACAGAAAAGCTCATTCACACGCAGAGGTCTCACTCCCACAAACCACTCAGGAAAAACAAAAGGAAAACAGCAAAGAACTAAACAAAACTAACAACATAAGCCAGGGCCGTAACACCTGTCAATAAAAAAAAGCATGACATTTGTTTTAAAATGTTGACGATCATTTCTCCCATCCCCTACACCTCTTCCTCCCAGGCCCTGAATGCCTCTGCGTCGCGGCTCTTCTGTAGCGGTGTGGAGCAGAGCGTTTCGGAGGCCGTGAGTCTGATGGACGAGGTCATCATCCCGTGTCTGCACCTCATGAGCCGAGACCGACACCTGTCACCTGACGACCACGACGCCATGGAAACCATACGCAGCAACTGGTGCTCCTGTTTAGGGCAGGATATGGAGGGTGAGATTAACAGGGATACACAAAAGCACGCACACACACACACACACAGCTATGTCAGCTATATGAACGTTATTGTTGTCTGGAGGGTGTGATTAAGATAAATGAATGAATTTATCAAATTAAAAAATATTACAAAAGTTTATGGCATTACGTTGGTTTAGGAAGTATTCTGATCCTTCAAATTCTACCAAACGTTTGTGCTACAAACTCGTATTGTACAGTCACTGTAAATTAAACACTTTCTAACATTTAATTATGGCTCTGTCAACACCTACATTAACTAACTCAACTAAAATACTCTCAGAATAACCCTCTATTTCTCCTCTTCCGCTCCCTTCCTTACAGCATTCATGTTTGAATAAATAAAGAAATAAAATAAAATAAACTCTTCCCTTCTTTTCCCTTCTCCTTCCAGCGTCCTTGCAGGTGAAGCTTGGAGAGTTCTTGCCCCGTGTGTTGGAGGGTTCAGGTGAAGCCATCGCGCTCAAAGACCCTCCGAACGTCCCTCCTACGCCCGCACACGAGCTGTGTGATCGCCTCGCAGCCGTCATAGAGTCCATACACAAAACATCTGTAGTCGCTGTGCAGTAAAACAGACAGACAATGAAAAACTAAACACCACCACAAAAAAATGCAATTAATTTTAACCTCCGATCAACTTTTAGATTATTTTTAACAATAGTGGGATGGCATAGCTTCTACCTATTGTTTATGTTGTTATAAAAGGGCTGTGCTGATGAAAGACTGGGGCTTAGTAATTTTAATAACCTTCAGAATAGTGCTGAGAATGATTATGGAAAGTTTAGTTGATGTAAGTGCTTCAGAAGTTGAGATTGTTGGTCCAGAGTATAATGTTGAGATAGTGTCCGTTAAAGATGGTTGTATAGGAGAAATATACAGACACAAACAGACAAGGTTTAGTCAAATAAACACCTGAATGTACATGTTGGACCTTTAATTTATACTAGTATGAAAGAGGACATGTTATGGAAGCAAAATAGACAAAAATCTCAAAATTGCTTGAAAACAACAATGTTTTTGCCCTGCAGTGTCTCAAATTAAAATAGTGCCAAATCTACATGAAGAGACTATTGGTAGGAAATGTTGTTCTCTTGCTTAATAGTAACAAAAACTGTTTATGTTAATACATGTTTTATATTTACTTTGTATTTTTTCAATTCAGAATTCGAGGACAATTTTACATGTAGGTGAAGTAAGAATGGAAAATATATTTAGTACTATATTATGCATAGGGCAGTGCATTCTGTAGAACTGCTATACTGTATGTATGCTCGATTTTCAAGTGGCACGTTTGACTGCACTTTGCATAACAGAATTGCCTTTTTGAATGTTTGTTTGTAAACTATGTAAAACAAAACCTTTGAAAGGAAAGAATTGGGACATACATTTAAGTCCCAAATGCAACGTAGTATGATGAATTTAATCCTGAAAATCGGGATTTTTCAGTAACATGGGGATATTCTGACAACCATGAATTGATGCTGATTTCACTGCTTTTTCACTTGTAGTCTGTGATGATGAAACTCAATAAATATTTTAAATACTCAAAGTGCTCCTTTGATTATTGACTGTTCTGTAAGTGATAATTAAGGCAAATTTCGGGTTTTATAAACCTGCAACCTACAATTTGGTTAAATAAGAGCAATAATGATCTGAGAGAGAGAGGGAGGGAGAGAGAGAGAGTCAGGTTTAAATTAACATATATATAAAGTTAACCCAACACCAGGCATTCACACACACACACACACTGTCTGCCAGTGAACGGCCTACTGGTTGTGTGTTAAAATCAGAGATCATGTGCGTTCGCTCATATTGTCATGTAAAAAAAAAAAAAAAAAAAGTTAGATGTAAAAAAATAATATACATACATATATATATATATATATATATATATATATATATATATATATATATATATATATAAGTAATTCATCTTATATATATATATATATATATATAAGATGAATTACTTATATATATATATATATATATATATATGACTGAAGTAAAAATGTACACAAAAACTAAAATGACTAATTTGCCACAGCGCCTCTGAGCACAGAGCTGACTGGAATTAAATTGTTGCGTTGTGGATCCATAACATTTTAAACAATTCCCTGAGATTGCTAACTTAAAGAGGAAAGCTAACGAACAAATTAATTTAACTGTAAAAATGCTAAGCTTACATTTTTGGAAGAAAACAGTAGCGACAGTTTACAATGTACATAATCAAAATAATTTGCTAGCCAGAGGAGATAGCTTATAGTTAGCATAGCATGCTCAACAAACATTTGGCCCTGGTCATCAGCACGGCCGCCGTGACGGTATAAAAAGCCCAAGGAAGTACCACATAAGGCGAGCTTGCTGTGTGTCAATGTGTGAAAAGTAAAATTATAATTAAAAGATTAATTACTTACTTGGATAAAGGTTATTTCATGGGATAGTTATAAGCTCCATTCTCTGTGCTGGTGGCTTCCTGTGTGTGCTGCTTTTGGGGGAAGAGAGCCCCGCAATTTTCTCCCATTATTATCTATTCACCTGCAGTGACTTGACTTTGAACTACTAGCCTACTTCATTACCTGGAAATAAATAAATAGTTTACATTTTATTGTTTTAAGTTGTTGAGACTTAATTAAATGCCGCACCTGTGTTCCTGATTTGGGTTTGACGCTCCGTTGCACGCTTCTCAGAGATAGTGCTTGTTATAGACTTGTTGCTGATTTGGTAAAAGTCGTAGGTTAAAGGAATACTTCACCCATACGGAACCAGCGTTCTATCATTATAAAATCACTATTAGACTATAATGAATGAGGTTTTTCTTTCCTCAGTCTTCCCTCAGTCTTCCCTTGGCCCAGCTGTCCTGTTAATCCTGACCCTTACTGTGATGTCACAGTAAGGGTCTACATGTCACACTACATAGGATCTCAGAGTTCAATACACCTTCATATTCCAACCGGTGAAGTAGGTCTTTAAGAGCCCCCATGCGTCCCACCAATTCCAAACCACCTCTGGTTCATGTGGCAGCGATGTCGGTGGACGTGATGCTGCCACAGGTTGTATTATGGACAGGTTTGGATCCCCCCCCCTCCCCACACACACACTAAAGACACGGCACATTGCAATTTGAAATTTCTTTTTACTTAAAAAAGATCAAAATAAAGATGTACAATTGAACCAAAATCAGACGCCATTTTACACTTCTTCTTCAGCTTCGTCGGATGAACGGCGGCAGGACAAAAAGTTTATTATTATGACCTGACACATTTCAGCCGGTATTTCTCCCCCGGCCAAACTTCCCTGGAACCAGAGAATGAAGGAAAAACATTTTAGAAAAACCAAACTGCATTGTCGGCCATTTTTGCTTTTTGCTGAAGTTGTGGCGTCTTGCTTTCGTCTTCGTAAATTGTCCTTTCGTTTGTCCCGAAGAAATGAGAAAGGAACAAATTCAGTAAAATACATTTCTGCTACAGTGTGTCCAGCTTTCCCCCTGGGAGGGTCCACAGTGTTTTCAACAAGGAAGGGCTCGGAAAATTCCACATTGTAGCAGCCGATAACTTAATCATTTACCAGTTTTTAATGTAATAAAAGTCAATAATGTATTCAAATGTTTTAACCAATAACTTAATAACTTGTTTTAAGTTCGTGGTCAGGTCTTTAAAGGAGCTACGAGGAACTTTTAAATATTTCTGAAACAGTCTTGTTTTTTCTCTGATGATCATAAATAACGGCAAAGAAAATAAAAAGGAAACCATACAATTTTTTAAAAAAGTGATTGTGTTTTTTATTAAAGAAATGTTACTACATAATAATCGGCTTTTATTTCATTCATTCAAGTTATTTATTGGCAGTTATTACGTTATCGACTGTTATTAAACTATCGGCTGCTACACACATACAAACATACCAACCGCTTCACCGGCTCGAAATGGCATTATTCAAATATGCATTGTCGCACCCCTCCCCCCCCCCCCACACACACACACATACATAATGCTCTAAAAAGATCTACCCAGATAATACTTTGACTGTCGACATTTGAAAACCAGGAGACGGACAGTTTCTTTTTAATTATTCTCAGTACAAAAAATAGATCAAAGAATGAAAATAGTATATTGTTATTTTGACTGCAGACTTGATTCTGGTCTACGTGTGTCTGCACAGTGAGGGGTGTGTGGTTTAAAGGAATGCTTCACCCATACGGAACCGGCGTTCTATTATTATAAAACAGCTATTATAATATAATGAATGAGGTTTTTCGTCCCTCAGTCTTCCCTTGGCCCAGCTGTCCGGTTAATCCTAACCCTGCATTTTTAAACCATGTGTGATGTCACAAATGTAGGGTTTGACAGTGAGACCATAAAACACTCTTTCTGCCTTTTCTCAGGCTAGGATGAACCGATTTCTAAAATGTTTGCACATTTATACTACATATGATCTCAGAGTTCAATACACCTTCATATTTCCACCGGTGAAGTAGGTCTTTAAGGGGTTGGGGGGGTTGGAGCTACGTAGCCTACTGTAACATTCATCATTGAATAATATATTAATAATGACATTTGTATGCAACAGGTATCGGAATATTTGGGCAGTCGATACCGATGGCGATACCACCTTTCACATTGAGAGTGTGAATGATTCCTATATAAGACAGTTAAAGGTGCAGTGTGTAATGTATTGGAATTGTTCTTGGTAGAAATTAAGTATAATATTAATTTTTTCTTTAAATAAGTGCTTGAAAATAAAAGTTGTTGTTTCTTTATTTCCTTAAAATTTGCCGTCTTTTGTAACTAGCTTCTTGTCCTTGAAGGCCACCGTAGCTTCTGTCAATTCTCCCGAAGGAAGGGGTTAGCAAGGAATCTGGAATCTCACTTCATGATGCCACTAAATATTCCAATATTACACACTGCACCTTTAAGTTTATTCAACATATAACAAATTTAAAACACATGTTGCCTTCCACGCGGCATCGTCTTTTTCATTATTGCAATGAATAAAATCTTTAAATGACTTCTATAAAAAGAAAATTAACTGTCTGTCCGTCCACTACAGTATCCGCTATGTACATCTGTTTTAAAAAGCAAGCATGTTACACAGTCGCCCGTATGTACACACGGCTAAATTCTTCCTTATTGTTTTTCCACGTAATATACATATTTACTTATTTTCACAGTTTTCCTATGTTTTGCTCATATACTCAATACCAATAGAATAAATTTGTCCGCTATTATGAATACAAATATTTTTATCCTTTGTGTCTTCGCGGCACACGTCCCTCGTTGATATCTTAGCGAGAGTCGTCCGTCTCATAAACGTCCGTGTAGCAAATACCGTTCACTTCGAAAACAATCTTGATTGTGGTTCAGTTTTTGTATTATTAACCCCCACCACCAAAAAAAAAAAAAACGCTCAGTTCGTTTTTTTTTTTTTTTTTTTAAGTTTTCAAGTTTACAGTTTCCTGGTCGTTGTCTGTATGTATCACATTAATCATGATGATATTATTCATTTGGAGCGATGCTAAAAGCTTGAATATCTCCAGTTGACTCCAATGTTCTTTTGATTCAAACGTAACACTTCAAGCTCCGCTCCACAGTGAAAAGAAAATCGATTTTGTTCTGTACTTTTTCCACGTAGATAAATCCTCCA
>OX442362.1:2858325-2863325 GCA_949357725.1 Hyperoplus immaculatus
CATACTGCCGGGACCTTTCTTACACCAAACACAGAGGCTAATACTGTCGACACAGAAATATTGGCTCTAGAACATGTATGTATCTAATGCTTGGAGAAATATTAAGTGGCATTGTAAGGGTGAATACTAAAGCTTGTACGTATACTAGCCTACTACTTTCAAAATAACTCAACAGTTTAAAAAATTCAATTACAAAATGTGTTTCCTCTTGAAAATAAATAAATGCATTCCTCCTAAATGCAACTACAGTAGCGGTAAGGTGTGGCATTCTGTAAACTTAAAGCCATACTGTCATAAATGATGTAGCGGCGTCATCGACTAAGACTTAACATAGTCAAATCTGATTGGTCAGATCCTGCCAAAAGTCCAGTAGTCATCTAATCATGCTTTTTTTCCCTTTAAAAACAAAAAAAAAAGTCTAAAGCTAGGCTACGTAGCGAATATTTTAGTTTCGACAGTACTCGCTCTCCTTTCAACATTAAAAAAGCTACAGTACGTATAATCATCCATCATCGACCCGGCAGATGCTCCTGTTGCCGACACACAAAAAAACACATTTCTTTCGTTACCCGTAACACAACGACATCATCACATCAAGGGCACAAACAAACGTTAGCTTAGCGACATTAGCGGCTAACCTTCTCGCCACCGCCGCCGCTGCCACACTCTCCTTTGTCGTACCACCACTTGTTTTTCAATTTGTCCAACAGGCCTTGCTCATTGAGTTTTAACACTGCCAGGTTAACGGCGCTTCTTTGGAAACGATAAAAACATATTTGGTGAGTGGGGGGTTGGGGTGGGTGGGTGGTTGGGGGGGGGGGGGGGTGTGAGTAGTATGCATTTCATTTCAGTCCAAATAAGGGGTTAAGGTGGTTAAGGGGGGTTAGGGAGGAGGAAGGGAGGGAGGGGTAGCAGTTTAGAGTTTAAGAGAGGGACAAGGGTGGAACAGTGCATTATAATATAAATCCCAAACCCAGCAACCACAACACACACACTGGACACAAATCTCTCTCTTTAAATGTGCTGCCTTAATGCTTCAGAAGTTATGCACTATAGCTTTAAGGCTTAAAGCTATAGTACGTAACTTATGTCGCCCAGATCAAGGAATTTAGAGTAATTACAACAACACTGTCGGTGCATCGCCATCTACATGAGGTAAAGCCTTCAGTGATGGCACATGGATTTTATACCTTCTGCTGTACGTCCAGGTTTTTTTCTTAGCAGTAGAATCAACAACTGAAAAATTTCTTGGACTCTTCTTGGGATTTTCCTTAATCTTTTTTATTTATTTATGTAAAGTCATAGATATACTGAATGCAATCGGTGACGCGGTTTGCATATTAACATAGCATTCATTGCTTGATTCATCTGAAAGGCTGAAAGGTTGGGAACTGGTGGTTATCCTAAGTAAATAACCTGAATTTATTTTGAGACATTCTTTGATTGAATTTAACTCAAGAAAGCATGCAGATATGTTGCACTTCTAATTTAAAATTATAGCCAATAGCAATGTTACTCAAGTGTTCCATGCCAGATTTATTGTTGCATAATTATTTTCTGCCGTAATGTGGAAAACATTGGAACGATAATTCTTAATTGAGACATTCCACAGTTCCTTTCTGTCTCTCTGGCATAGAAACAAACTGATTTTGAAACATTAAAACATTGGCCGCCAGTCCCAAAATATTGCGAGCTGGCGCATTGAGAAAAACAGACACCTTTTAAATAATTCTTAGCCATTTCACACATGTTTTTTCTTCACTGTATTTATGCCAATGTCAATTTTAAACCTCACGAGATTTTCGAGCATTAAGCTGTTCTGTGAAAATTGTGATTGACCTGCATACGAGGTCCACAAAAGGTTTTTTAAAATTAATTATGTAATTTGTGTATTTTGAATTTCATGGGTTTCTTTTGAAGGCTGTTGTATAGTGATGTCTGGCGATAGTGTTGAGAGAGAAAGAGAGAGAGAGAGAGGGAGAAAGAGAGAGAGAGAGAGGGAGGGAGGGAGGGAGGGAGGGAGAGAGAGATAAAGAAAGAGAGAGAGAGATTTGCCTCAGTGTGCGTTTTGATCCTTTTAATTTATTTGCGTCATTATGAAAAATAAAAATAAATAAACATAAAATGAATTATATACACACAAAGCAACACAGCTGATATTTGCAGTGATCATTAAGCTTATGATGTTTGTGGAGCCATTTGAAATAACAGCCTTGAACCAACCATACTGCCTTTGTAAGAGCCCGAAATATAACAACGACCCGAAATGTACTTGGTACAGGTGCGTTTCTCCAGGATGCCCCATTAAATATAAAAACGCATAAAGACATTTTTTTTATATATATATAAACGTCATTTTCTACAATGTTCTACAGCCTACTGCACCTCCACTGGAATAAACTAAAGTACAAGGCAATCATGTAGCAGTTCTCCATTGGTTTACAGATGTGTTCGCACTAACACACACCTGTGAATTAATCTGCCTCCAGTACATTTATCCGTTCCTCTCAGTGAGACCTTGCCAGACGGCTTTTGATCGATGAGCGTGTGGATTGAATGTGCAAGTGCTCTCCACAGTAGCACACAGTAATGACACTATTCTCTGGCAGGTCTGTAAATTCCTCCGCACATTCCCTGCGTTCCAAATCACATACTCTTTCTTTTTACTACACTACATACTAAAGTACAGAAGAGTTTTAGTCTTTTTACTACACTACATACTAAAGTACAGAAGAGTTTTAGTCTTTTTACTACACTACATACTAAAGTACAGAAGAGTTTTAGGGCCACGGGAGAGAACAAAAAATCAGATAAGGAAGATTTTTTTTCATTATGTCGAGAAATGTCAAGAATAAAGATGAATTACTCCAAAATGCTATTAGAGTTAGTGGGGCATTTATGGATTTTACAGCATACTAGAATTGACGTGCATGTATTGGGACATCCTAAATCTTTTTCTGGCATACTAAATAGTAAGGGAAGTATTGGGATTGGAACGCAGGGTGTATGTGTGGGAAGGCAAGTGAAATAGTCTTGCAAAGTTACCCAGGGCTGTGCATTCAAATAGCTCCCAAAACACTTATTCCAGTAGCGTATAGCTGAAAAGAAATGAACCAATGTACCTTGAAGGAAAAGCTGAATTAGCATTAGCAACAAAAAAACATCTTGAATTAATACTGTAGGCTACACCATTAAAATGTGCATTTAAAAAATAGCATTTTTCTGAATTTGATTAGTCAAGTCTACTCGAGCTATTGAGCACATGCAATTCAATGATTTCGGCCAATAACAGCAAAACACCAACAAGCACATTGACTTACCCGGGGTTGAGATCTGTAAAGGGAATAGATTAGGTAACCACCCCTGTATCAATACAATGGCCCATCCGCAGTCCAGGCAAAATAGCATTTTATAACAGATTAACAGATTAATTTTTTTCAGCTCAGATAATGTCTATGAGGTGTCCAGAACAACATACTAAAAGTCCTAAGAAATCCTAGTTGAGGAAATATGTTTAATTTTCATAAATCTGAGATGTGTGCCAACCAGGCGAGACAACAATACTTTCACACTTAGTTCTATTTTTGGCCCCAAAATGCTTTACTTTGCCTGGCCTATACCCCCTCCCCCCCACCCCACATGCATGCAACAAACACAAATGTAAAAAAAGCAGCTACTTCTGCCCAAAAACACACACATACAAACGCCCCACCCGCCCAAACTAAGCATTAAACCGAGACAGATTTAAAGGTGCAGTGTGTAATATTGGAATATTTGTTGGCATCACGTGGTGAAGGTTCTAGAATGCAACACTTTCTTGTTGCACACCTTCCTTTTTGAATAATTACAGAATCTATGGTGGCCTTCAAGGACAAGAAGAAGCTAGTTACTAAAGATGGCATCATCCACCACTGCCTCAAGTCTTTCCACAATATCAAGTGATGAGGTGAAGCTGTATTTAGTTATTTATTCTATAGTACTTCTTCTTCTTCTTGGTCTTCCAACAGGTGCATTTCCCCAGGACGCCCACTATATATAAAAACGCATGAGGCCGTTAAGTTTGACCTTTCTGTGCTACTGTAGAAACATGGCGGTGCAACATGGCGGCTTCCATGTAGGGGTGACCGCTCATTCTAAAAAAAAAAAAAAAAAATCTCAAGCAATTATTCACAAATTAAAACATACTTAATACTTATCTACCGAGTCTTATCCAACAAAATGACAATAAATTCTACACACTGCACCTTTAAATAACAATACAATATAAAAAGGCAGCACACCAGGGAAGGTGGAATACCATAACAACACGTATACACAACATATTGTTACACTATTCCACCCACCTTAACTGTGAGCCCTTGGGTGTCGCCACGCCGTAGCCTTTAGAATCCAGGTTCCCGCCCACTTTCATAGTGTCGCAGGGTTTTCGCTGTTCTGTGTATTCGTTCATGGTTGACTCCAGTAAGAAGGCGTATTTCCCTTTGGACTTGCGGACCTTGGCCACGCCCTCGGCCGTGGTTTTAGTGAAGACAGTGGGCTCGGCAGACTTCATGTAGCCCCACATCTTCTCGTAGACGGCGATTTTTGAACGCTGTAGAAGGGTTTTGAGGTTTTAAAAGTAGGTGTGGTGTGAGAGATTGGGAGGTGGAGAGAACATATCCGCATAGAAAATACAAGGCAGATTGGTACACAAGTTTGACCATAAATTTACTAAAAAAAACATTAGGTGCAGCGTTCCCTTGCTAACCCCTCCCTGTTCGAGAATTTAGTAGAAGCTACGGTGGCCTTTGAGGACAAGAAGCTATAGTTACTAAAGATGGCATCATCCACCACTGCCTCAAGTCTTTCCACAATATCAAGTGATGAAGTGAAGATGTATTTATTTATTTATTCTATAGTACTTATTCTTCTTCTTGGTCTTCCAACAGGTGCATTTCCCCAGGACGCCCATTATAAAAATGTGTCAGACTGTTAAGTTTGTCCATTCTGTATTGTAATGT
>OX442362.1:2868325-2875825 GCA_949357725.1 Hyperoplus immaculatus
ATGACAGCCAGCAGTTCAGTGTCTTAACCCCTTTACTCGCTGAAATACTTGGCCATTCAACATGTCAACCCTACAGTCTTACTGGAATATATTACTTACAAGAATGTTGTTGCTTTTATAAAATGTTTAATTGTTTTATGTTGTAAATCAAGGTTAAATTAAGTTTCCATATTTGGTCGAGGGTTAAAAAACAACAACCCTAAAGAGTATAATTAAAGGTGCAGTATGCAGTTTCAGAGGAGGGGATTTGTTTACATTAGCAGGGCCTGCAGTTAGTTTACAAAACATATGTTCTCTAGATGTAATTCTTAGTGTTGAATATTATATCATTATAAATCAAAATAAAAGTTTGGAGGAACCTGGAAGCAAATATAAGACTATAATATGTTTTTAAACCAAACTGTGTGAGCTGCTGCTGTAAACAGTAACTTTTCAGGAAGCTTTCTTACTTCAAACAGTGTTCCAGGGATCACATTTTCCTGCGAGGAAAGTTTGTTTATTCAGTTATGAGAATATACAGTATCTCACAAAAGTGAGTACACCCCTCACATTTCTTCACATTTTTCTTTATATCTTTCCATGGGACAACACTGAATAAATGACACTTTAATACAATGTAAAGTAGTCAGTGTACAGCTTGTATAACAGTGAAAATTTACTGTCCCCTCAAAATAACTCGACACACAACCATTAATGTCTAAACTGCTGGCAACAAAAGTGAGTACACCCCTTAGAAAAAATTTACAAATTGGGCCCAAAGTGTAAATATTTTGTGTGGCCACCATTATTTTCCAGCACTGCCTTAACCTTCTTGGGCATGTAGTTCACTAGAGCTTCACAGGTTGCAACTGGAACCCTCTTCCACCCATTTATGACAGCATCACAGAGCTGGTGGATATTAAAGACCTTGCGTTCCTCCACCTTCCATTTGAGGATGCCCCAAAGATGCTCAATAGGGTTTAGGTCTGGAGACATGCTTGGCCAGGCCATAACCTTTACCCTCAGCTTTTTTAGCAAGCCACTGGTCGTCTTGGAGGTGTGTTTGGGGTCGTTATCATGTTGCAATACCACCCTGCGGCCCAGTTTACGAAGGTTGAGTGCACATGGTCAGCGTCGTACACAGAGGTTGGCTTTGGAAAATAGACGTATGAGTGCTGCCAGCATTGCTGAAGGGCTTGAAGGGGTGGGGGGTCAACCTGTCAGTGCTCAGACCATACGCCGCACTCTGCATCATACTGGTCTGCATGGTTGTCATCCCAGAAGGAAGCCTATTCTAAAGATGATGCACAAGAAACCCCACAAAAAGTTTGCTGAAGACAAACAGACTACGGACATGGATTACTGCAACCATGTCCTGTGGTCTGATGAGACCAAAATACATTTATTTGGTTCAGATGGTGTTAAGAGTGTGGAGCGGCAACCAGGTGAGGAGTACAAAGACAAGTGTGTCTTGCCTAGAGTCAAGCATGGTGGTTGGAGTGTCATGGTCTGGGGCTGCATGAGTGCTGCCAGCACTGGGGATCTACAGTTCATTGAATTCTAACATGTACTGTGACATACTGAAGCAGAGCATGATCCCCTCCCTTCATAAACTGGGCCGCAGGGCAGTACTGCAACATGATAACGACCCCAAACACCCCTCCGAACGACCACTGGCTTGTTAAAGAAGCTGAGGGTAAAGGTTATGGACTGGCCAAGCATGTCTCCAGTCTTAAACCCTATTGAGCATCTTTGGGGCATCCTAAAACGGGAGATGGAGGAGCGCAAGGACTCTAATATCCACCAGCTCCTTGATGTCGTCATGAATGGGTAGAAGAGGGTTCCAGTTGCAACCTGTGAAGCTCTAGTGAACTACATGCCCAAGAGGGTTAAGGCAGTGCTAGAAAATAATGATGGCAAAACAAAATATTGACACTTTGGGCCCAATTTGGACATTTTTTCTTAGGGGTGTACTCACTTTTGTTGCCAGCAGTTTAGACATTAATGGCTGTGTGTCGAGTTATTTTGAGGGGACAGTAAATTTACACTGTTATACAAGCTGTACACTGACTACTTGACATTGTATCAAAGTGTCATTTATTCAGTGTTGTCGCATGGAAAGATATAATGAAATATTTGAAGAAATGTTAGGGGTGTACTCACTTTTGTGAGATACTGTACCTTAGAAAAATGTTCACTTCTCTGACACACCCAAAGTTACATATTGCACCTTTAAGATCCTGCAAAAAACCTGGAAAAATCTTTGCCTGGCTGCAGTAAAATGTTGGGCAGACCTTGACTAGCTAATCATGTACTGTATGTGCGCGCTGAAATTCCCCACGAGTGACGGAAGCCGTTAACACAGACGGGGGAATGTTTTAGTAGATGAAAAATAAAATGGAAACAAAAGTGAAATTCCAGCATCACACACACACACACACACACACACACACACACACACACACACACACACACACACACACACACACACACACACACACACAAAAGTGAAATTGGCTCCAGTCTTTGGGGGAATGGGGATTCTCCAGGAAAGCCTCGGGGTAGAAAGAATACTAAGCGAAGAAGAAAAAAATTAAAAAGAAAAAGATATTATACAGCAATTAGTCAGCACTTTTCCCTCCAGTGCTGCTTAGCTCGCTTTAGTTGAATTCATTTTGGGGTTTTTTAAATATAAAAAGGAGGGATAAGGAAAGGATGCTATAGTTCTCCACATGTAAATGAGCTGAACAAAAACTGTATGTAGCCTAAGGTGCATACATACATACATGCAGGAGAATAGACAATTTTTTCTCAATCTTAAAGGTGCTATGAGGAACTTTAAGTTTTAGTAAATTCTTGTGCCCCCCTTTGGACAAAAGCGGTAGTGTTTTTACCACGCCAGCTGTAGTTCCTGGGTGAGCGTATTCCCATGACAAAGGCATTAGGAAAAACTATATAAAAAATTGCATTCTTTGCACTGATGGTCTCGTTTGCTGTTACATGAAATTTATGATCATCAGAGGAAAAATTAGACTGTTTCAGAAATATTTAAAAGTTCCTCGTAGCTCCTTTTAACCACTTCATGGGGCATTTAAAGGGGAAATGACCTTGAGGATTTTATATTAAAAAACAATTCAAGTGGCTCTAACCACTACAGCACAGAATTAGAATGACTGAGCCGTCTACATACAAAACAATCCGCCATATTGTGATGGGTTGAGGTGGCAAACTTTAAGGCGTTCACATACTGTACCTCACGTGCCTGTCTTATTTCCTTTGATTTGATAAAACCCAAAATGAAATGAAAAGCTGCCGTCAGAAAGTATATGGTGCAGAGGGTTTATTATGTTCCAAAGGGTTTAAGGTTGAGTCAGCGGTTCTGGAGAACGCTTGTTGTCAAAATCTGTGAATATCTCCTCATGATCCCCTACCTGTCAGTACTGTGTTTGTGTGTGTGTGTGTGTTTGTGTGTGTGTGTGTGTGTGTGTGTGTGTGTGTGTGTGTGTGTGTGTGTGTGTGTGTGTGTGTGTGTGTGTGTGTGTGTGTGTGTGTGTGTGTGTGTGTTTGTGTGTTTGTGTGTTTGTGTGTGTGTGTGTGCTGACAATGCCTAGGCTCAGTTAATAACTTGCATGTTGCTACTGTAGCTACTGTGGGCCCCACATACCCGTTTACAGAGGCTAGGCTGTGTATTAACACCAGATTTCTTTTCCAACACACACACAGTACGGACAGGTATAGCGGATCTTGAGGAGATATTCACTGATTTGATCACAAGTGATTTTGACAACAAGCGTTCTCCAGAATCTCTGACTCAACCTTAAACCCTTTAGAACATAATAACACCGTCTGCACCGTATCCTATCTGACACCAGCTTATCATTTCATTTTGGGTTTCATCACATCAAAGGAAATACAACAGGCACGCTAGGTACAGTACGTGAACGCTTTAAAGTTCCCCCCCTTATCCCATCACATTATGGCGGATTGTTTTGTATGTAGACGGCTCTATGTAGAAAAGGAATCGACATGGCAACGTTAACGTGGAGGGCGAGATGTGACATTGAAGCTACGCCTAAATAAATGCATGAAGAAGAAGAAGAAATGCTACAGGCGTCTCCCAGGGCGACACCTGGGGACAGAGACTGTTTGACTTATTCATGGCGGACAAACTGTCAGAACAAATCCATCTCTCTGCTCATATATCCATTGTCCGTCATAACGTCCTTCACCTTGGCAACAACCCCTGATATCACACTTTAAAGCTATAGTGCGTAATTTTTTCCACATCAATTTATGTTTGTTACATTCAAGCCATCTCCAAACGAGTAGACACAAAGTTGATTAAGCCTTTCAGCTTATAGTCATTTCTGTGAAAGATAGACGGACAGACAGATAGACGAATAGAAAGACAGACAGCCAGATAGATAGATGGATAGATACTGTAGATAGATAGAAGGACACTCTCCACCAAATAAATGTTTCAGTTGTTGATTCTACTGCTAAGAAAACACCTGGACGTGATTTCTGTTAAACTATGCGGACAGCAAAACGTAACTCTTTCCTGAGGATTTAAAAAAAATTAAAAGCCAAATTGAAAATAGTGGGGAATTATGAACTTTGAGCTACTAGAAAACCCTTCAAGTTCTCCTTATAAAGTGATACACACAATCCACCTTTAGTGTGTCTCAAACAATGCCTTATTGTGTCCTTGAATTGTCCTTTAAAAGTCTTTGAATGTGATGATTGAATTTTACCGAGAGAAAGCACATCAAATATGGAGGGCGTTTCTTAAGCATTTACATCAAAAGCAAATTAAGATTGCCGCAGGTTAAAAAAGAAAGAAAAAAAAGTTTGGCTTCTCACTAAAATATGATCAAATATGCATATTCAACAGGAAATTAAGAACACAGGCTAAAGGGCTAAGTCGTTTTAAAACACAGTGCTTCTGCAGTGGGAATAAATTATGTCCCCCAAAAACTATGGCTGCGTTCGAAAAGCCCTACTAACGTCCTACTCATACTCATTATGACGTCAATTTGAGTATGTTGTGGATGTGTATGGATCGATAGGTTACTTTTCCTACTTAACCGCCCCACAATGCATTGCGTTTTTTCAAATGAAACACCTTTTTAATTTTTTAATTCTTTATTGCTTCTGTATACTTGAGTATAAACGGTCCAAAGAACTTTGCATACACACTTGATCGTTAAGTAGACAGTATGTAGTATGTACATATTGAGTATGTAGGAGGGAGAACGTTAGTAGGGCTTTTTACGAACACAGCCTTGTCGCAATTTACATACTCAAACCCTTCACGATCTTTTCTAACTGATGTCTTATCTGTCGGCTCAAAGCACTGGTTGCTATGACGGCCTATATCGTACAGTTATTACACCATCAAAGTTACCGTGGTGATAAGATCTCTCCATTAGCTCTCTATGACGCCCGGCCAACCCGGCCTGGCCAGCCAATCATCATATGTTAATTCACTTTTAAAAAAAATCATTCAAAGTTGAAATGACGCTACACAAATAAGAATTTCAATGGCGAGATGTTTTGTTTTCAATGAGAGCTGCCTACTGAGCAGTATCTACCACAATATCAAAAACGTGACAGCACTAAACAGGACCATATCAATGTTCCCAGATTCAATGGGCTAATATGTGTGTGTGTGTGCGCGTGTGTGTGCGCGTGTGTGTGTGTGTGTGTGTGTGTGTGTGTGTGTGTGTGTGTGTGTGTGCGCGTGTGTTGTGTGTGTCAGTCTCACTCCTATTCTTACCTCTTCCTGTCCCCTAACCCTAACCTTAACCACCCAGCTGTGATGCCTGCACCCAAACACCCTATTTGGTGCAATATAAACCTGGTAACATTGGGATGACCCCCACTAAACTTGCTCTTGACTTTGAGGCTATGGACCACCACTGAAGGCTGCCATGCTGGGTAAAATCAGACACACACACACACACACACACACACACACACACACACACACACACACACACACACACACACACACACACACACACACACACACACACACACACACACACACACACACAACACAAAAGTGAAATTTGACCCTGTGGCAAGTGACTGTAATTTGCAAGAATATTGCGACAAAATCACCGAAGTGTGACCACGGACAAGCACTGATGACACACGCAATAAGCTGAGCAGAAAAGCAGTGTGTCAGTCGGATAGAACAACAGCTAATTGG
The DNA here is from genome assembly GCA_949357725.1 of Hyperoplus immaculatus. Classification (NCBI taxonomy): domain Eukaryota; kingdom Metazoa; phylum Chordata; class Actinopteri; order Uranoscopiformes; family Ammodytidae; genus Hyperoplus; species Hyperoplus immaculatus. The sequence continues at coordinate 2,874,522 of OX442362.1, forward strand.
CATCGAATTAATAAAATAATGAGAGGGGGAGAGAGAGAGAGAGAGAGAGAGAGAGAGAGGGAGAGAGGGAGAGGGAGAGGGAGGGAGGAAGGGAGGGAGAGAGAGAGATAAATAGAGAGACAAAGAGTGAGAGAGAGATAGAGAGAGGAGAGAGAGAGAGAAACAGAGAGAGAGACAGAGGGACAGAGAGAGTGACAGAGAGAGAGAGAGGAGAGAGAGAAACAGAGAGAGAGAGAGAGAGAGGGAGAAAGAGAGCGAGAGAGAGAGGGGAAGAGATAGAGAGAGAGACACACACACCGAGAGGGGGAGCTATATAGAGAGAGAGAGACTTGAAAGTAATTTTTTTTTCTTCCTTTTTTCAGAGACGCAGCTGTTGTTTGTTGGGCCTATAATCCACCACTCAAATCAGACAAAGTAACGCTCTGTCTGCATTAGCTGTTGGGATATATTTTCACATCAGTGTTCAAAGCGCTCCGAGTTAATCAGGACTAATCAAGCCAATCACGTCGCTCGCATTAACTCACCGTGGCAACAGTGAGTGACTCAAGATAATTAATCTCAATGAAACCACCTGACAACAACCTAGAACAGCCGGGAACAATAACACCTCCATGGAGCACCTTGATATTTGACACTGAAGTCCCTTGAGAAAAAGCAACAGTGTGTAACTTTTTTAATATATAAATAAATGCCGGCTACGGTCAAGGCATCCGTAGAGCACCTTGATATTTAGATTGATATTAATCGATGCAGCGATCAGACTGAATTTCCAGGAGAAAATGTCTTAAAGCTATAGTGCGTAACTTTATATATATATATATATAAATTAATGTTGGCTACATTCAAGGCATCGCCAAAAGCGGTGACACAAAGTTGATTGACTGAAGGCTTTACCTCATGTAGATGCACCGACAGTGTTGTTGTGATTACTCAGAATTCCTCATGGGGGGCGACAGAAGTTACGCACTACAGCTCTAAATTCCACTCATCTGGGATGTGTGTGTGTAGTCAATTTGATAGACTATCATGTCACCATTTTATTTAAGCTTCCCTCTTCTCCTGTTTCCAGGGAGACGTTGCCATCGGAGACCGAGATATTAATCACTGAATTAATTATTATGGTTCTGCCTAGAGGGAGCAGGAGGGGGGGATTGACCCTTATTAAGAGAGAGAGAGAGAGAGAGAGAGATGGAGAGAGAGATGAAGAGACAGAGAGAGAGGGACAAAGAGACAGAGAGGGAAAGAGTGACAGAGAGAGAGAGAGAGAGACAGAGAGAGAGAGACAGAGGGGAAAAGAGAGACAG
>OX442362.1:2880825-2883325 GCA_949357725.1 Hyperoplus immaculatus
TTTACAACACTAAGCAATCATAATTATACTTAACACCTCTATATTATATGTATATTTATATTATTAGGCTTCTGACCTACAGTCCCCATGCAAATTAACACTGATATGCAGCAGGTTAAGAGCAGTAACTTACTTAATTAATACAAACAGGCTTTAATTGCTAAGATGAACTACACTGTATCCTTAGTGGCAGATAGAAAACCTCATATTTCAAACTATCATTGAGGAAGTTGTAGTGAAGTTGAAGGAGTATGTTTCAGCATTTGAAAAATAATTAAAATATTAATAATTTGTTTTATTAAATAATTGAACAATGAGGATTGCTCATCATTATTATATACTGTACAACAAACAAAACAGCACAGCTCTGGAAAAAATTAGGACACCAGTCTGGATTTTTCTTAAATCTTCATCTCTACATAACTTATTGAAAAATGCTCTTAATGACAAAACATGTATCGGAAATTTGGTAGAAATGTTGTCAGTAGTTTATATTATAAATCCAAAATGTTCATTCTACTCAAACATATGTCTAGAAATAGTCAAACGAGAGACACTGAATATTTGGAGCGGTCTCTTAATTTTTTCCAGAGCTGTATAGTCATCAGTATACTGTATAGTCAGAGTAGTTATGGTGGAGATGACAAGCGCCAACAACGATTCACCTTGGAGTCTTTAAAAAGTATTTCCATTATTTAAGGTGGAAGCTGGAGCCTTAATGTGAACTTAAAGGAATACTTCACCAATACGGAACCGGCATTCTATCATTATAAAATCACTATTAAAACATAATGAATGAGGTTTTTCTTCCCTCAGTCTTCCCTTGGCCCAGCTGTCCTGTTAACCCTAACCCTACATTTTTACTAGTGTGATGTCACACTAGTAAAATGCAGGGTTAGACAGTGAGACCATAAAAAAAACTCTTTCAGCCTTTTCTCAGGCTAGGATGAACCAATTTCAAAAATGTTTGCACATTTTTACTACATATGATCTCAGAGTTCAATACACCTTCATATCTCCACCGGTGAAGTAGGTCTTTAAGCTAACGGCACACTACACAGCTGTCAGGAGTGGGAAACTATTGAAAAACATACTCTTACTAACTATCAGTTGAAGATTATTTTTTGTCAAGTGTTGCACGGGCATGAGCTCAATCTGACAAACTAGTGACAGGCAGGTTTTAGAGCGTCCTCAAAGTCTGAAAAACAACCTGATTGTTGCTTCCCACAGGAGTGTGTTAAGACTTGTCCGCTTGTAGTGTCTGTCAATCATACGTGTCTGAAATATTGATGGAGGTCTGAAATGGATTGGCAGGTGAGGGATTTCAGCACGCGTTACATTCACAATCAGACATGAAGTCCCATGGTTATAACCGGCCTATAAAAGTCATGTAGTGTGTCCTCGGCGGGAAAACAAAATAACAAATGTGTCACTATAGGCATGCATCCAAAATGTGAAGTTGTGCAAACTAATTCTTTGTCATTCAGATCACAAACTAAAAAGTCAGTCAAAGTGTTGATTAAAAAATTTAACGGTGTAAAAACTTTCTGAACAAAAAAATAAGTTGGCACACATGTTATTGTTTGAATTTTTTAGGATCTACAACTCAAAACGTGAAGTTGCTTTACATATGACTATGATAAGTTATCGCAACGAAAGATAATGAGTTGACTCAAATGTAGGCAGTTATCCTTCAAACTCCTTCAAGCTTTTAGCCTCAAAACTCGACTGAAAACAATAGCCTTCAAAATTTGAGTTTTCCACAACTAATTCAGTAAAATAAAAGTGCAACCTAAAACAGCATATACAAACATATTAAAACCTACGTATACTATATAATATTGCTTCTTACCTTGGTGAGTAAAACAATATTTTTTTTTTTCTAGAAAAGGCCGGTTATAACCAGGAGACTTCATGTCTGATTGTGTATGTAACGTGTGCTGAAATCCCTCACCTGTCAATCCATTTCAGACCTCCATCAATATTTCAGACACGTATGATTGACACAAACTACAAGCGGACACGTCTTAACACACTCCTGTGGGAAGCAAAAATCAGGTTGTTTTTCAGACATCGAAGACAGTTGCCTTAAATTTGAGTGAGTCTTTTCTGATGCCATACCTCACAATGCACATGTTATCAGTGTGATGGAAACCAAGCTGAGACTTTGTCGTAGAAAAAATAAACTTGTTTTACTCTTTTAAGATGAAATTTGAAAAATTAGTACACATACTAAAACAAACTTAAAGTTCCTCTAAGCACCGTTAAACTAATACACACATACTTATTAAAACACACACACACAAAATCAAACCCCTTCTTACCTGGGCGAGATGTCACACCCCTGCTGCATGAATGCTCCCAGAGAGAACCAGAGAGAGTTAAAGATCCCGAACTCGTTGGGGGGCTGGTCGCTGGGCTGTCCGTCGGTGCCCTCCTCGGGCTCCTCCGTGTGCCACTCGTACGGGCTGAAGCGACTGACCAGGAACAGCACCACGCT